>APFE031521002.1:68861-98044 GCA_000404065.3 Pinus taeda
GGGCACAATCTCTCATGGATTGAGATACACTGTCGGAAATATGAAGCTGCATGATTATTCGAATGCTAACTGGGCAGGCAGTGTGGAGGATCACTAGAGCACTTCTCAGCGCTGGTTCTCTTTGGGTTCTGCTTCGATGAGCAAGAAGCAGAAGTCGATTGCTATAAGCACCGCCAAGACTGAATACATAGCTAAGAGTATGATCTTGTATGAAGCTGCCTAGTTATGGAAGCTCTTCAATGACTTGTTTGTACACATGATGAATACCACTGTGATTCTTTGTGACAACTAGAGGGGGGATTCGATTATTGAGGAATCCTGTATTTGATGATTGCTCCAGCAAATAGAAATCAGATACCGCCTTATTTAGGATATGGTAAGTCGATGTGCGAGGAGGCTCCATCACATTGAGACTGATGTACAGGTCGCAGACATTTTGTCAAAGCCCTGGGGAAAGGTCAAAACTTTGACTTTCCCGAACGACTTGGAGTCGTTGAGAGACCTTCTTATAAGGGTCCTGCATGTTGCATGCATTGAGCTCTTGGAGCTCTGGGGGGCTTGGGGTACTTACTGAAGCAACATATGACCACAGGGCGACTCACCCTCCTCTGGTGATGCGCTATGTACAGGATGACAAGTTCAACCTTCCCCTGTGATACCCCGTGGCGACTGTGGAACAGGATGATTAGTTCTCCTATGGGCCGGGATGATTAGTTCTCCTGTGGCAACTATGGAACAGGATGATTAGTTCTCCCATGGCAACTGTGAAACAGGATGATTAGTTCTCCTGTGGGCCGGGATGATTAGTTCTCCCGTGGAAACTGTAGAACAGGATGATTAGTTTTCCTGTGGGTCGGGATGATTAATTCTCCCTTGGCAACTGTGAAACATGATCATTAGTTCTCTTGTGGGCCGGGATGATTAGTTCTCCCGTGGCAACTGTGGAACAGGATGATTAGTTCTCCTATGGGCCGAGATGATTAGTTCTCCTGTGGCAACTGTGAAATAAGATGATTAGTTCTCCTGTGGGTCGGGATGATTAATTCTCCAGTGACAACTATGAAACAGGATGATTAGTTCTATGGGTCGAGATGATTAGTTCTCCCATGGCGACTTTGGGGCAGGATGATTCGTTCTGCTGTGGACAGGATGATTAGTTCTCCTGTCGAGGCATCCTACCCATGCAGTCTGGGACTCATGGGAAGTACCTCTCATCTAATCAATAAGCGGGGAAATGGGGTTAAAGACCATAGTAGTATTATCGATGGACACATTGATGTATCTACCGTACTCCCTATGCTAGGATGACCTCCATTGGTCTGGGATCAATGAAACTGATCTGGGATCAGTATGAGTGGTTTGAGACACTCTCTTGTGATATTGACATGGGATCAATAAAACTGACTTCAGGTCAGTAAGAGTGATGTGACACACTCTCTTCAGATGAAACTGACTTCGGGTCAGTAGAGAATGGTATGAGACATTTTCGATCAATTCTTCTTCTTCATGGTTCAACAGAGCAGAGCAGAGCAATGCAAGGCACTGATGGCAGAGATAGTATAGTCAGACATATGGATCAGCGGATGGAATTCTCCCTAGTTGAGAGGGAGTGTTAAAATTGGCAACTAGGGCCAAACTCCATGTGGGTCATCTAATTAATGGAAGCTGATATTTTTCTTGGATCCCTCTCATCGAGAGGTGTAGGATTGATCTAAAGATCATCCGATTCCGATAAGTATTCATGGAGATATGAATTTATTTGTGTTTATGGACAATTCGTAAGGTCGGCCAGCACCAATAAACCCCACTTGGTGCTCAACGTTTTTCAGTATAAATAGAGGTGGCCTTCAAGTCATTTCAACACACTTGGGATCTCTTCCTCTCTACTTGTCTTTGGGTTTTAGTAGGAGGAGAGATCCTAAGGGATAACGCTGCCCTAATCCAGAGGGAAGAAGTCGAAACAGCCGGAATCGTCGGAACTGCCAGAAACTACCGGAATTGCCTGGAAAAGTCAGAACAGCCGGAATTGTCGAAACTTTCGGAAACTGCCAGAATTGCCAGGAAAAGTTGGAACAGTCGAAACAGCCGGAACTGTCAAATCTGTCGGGAATAGCCTGAACAGTCGAAACTACTAGAACAGTCGGGAAAGCTTACACAGAGGGCAGAAGCCGGAACTGTCGGGAACTGCCGAGAAAAGTCGGAACTGCCAAAATTGCGGGGAATTGCCAGAATTGTCGAAATTACTGGAACTACCGGGAATAGCCGGAATTGTCGAAACTGCCAGGATTGCCGAAACTAACAAGAACTACCGGAACATGCGAGAAAGCTGACGCAGAGGGCAGAAGCTGGAACTGTCGGGAATAACCGAAATTGCCAGATGTTGAAATTTGGTACCGGAGGACAGGTGGTTCCCTTAGGCTTTGATCTTTGGCCTAGGGAAAACTGTCCAAAAGATTTTAATTTTTCTCTAAAGTGACTTTATAATTTTTAAAGTGACTTTAATAAAGTTAATGTAAAATTAGAAAGGAAAAGTGACTTTGGAAATAAATGACTAAGTGGGTCTTTATTAAAGTGGGGTGAATTAAAAAATAGAAAGTGACATTTAAATGTGCATTTAATCTCAGCCATTGATCTAAATCTATTTTAGCCATTGGATTTAGAGATCACCCAAAAGTCACTTGGATCACCCAAAAGTCACTTGGAGTTATATTAAAGGAGGAAAAGATCATTCATTCTTTCATGAGCAGATTAGGAGAAGGAGAGCAAGAGAGCAAGGAAGATTTCTGGACAAGAAGGAGAAAGAGGCAGCAGTTTGGCACACATACTAGGCAGCTCTTCAGCAAAATCAGAACAACAGAAAGACAAGCAGAACAACAGCACGAACAAGCAGAAAAAAGTTGATATTTTGCTGAAAACTGAGAAGTTTCCAGGTGGTTCGTTGGGCTGAAAACGGATAAGTTTGCTTGCTGAAAAAAAATTATTTTGCTGTAATTTTTTGCTGAAATTATCTTGCTGCAAAAAGACATTTTTCAGAAATAAAGAAGAGCTCTCAAACTGGTTTTCCCCAAGAGTTGTAGGGGGTTTTTCCAGGGTCACGTTGACCAAACATATCAGTGTTTTAATGTGTTTTAATGGCTGTTTATTATTGCTGATTTTTATTTCTGCAATTTCCAGCATTCTGTAAATTTTCCAGAATTTGTGTTTTCAGCAAAATTTATTTTTTCCAGCTTTTTGAATGTATGGTTATGGGAAAGAGAATTTAACTACATGGGAGAAATAAGGAGAAGCTGAAAACCGGGGTGGGAAAACAGAAATTTTAACATTGTTTAATTCATAAACAAAACCCAGAGATAGACTGAATCAACATTGATCTACTTTGAATTTGTATAAAAAATGCAGTTCGAAGGCTACCTGGCTTCGCTTCAGGCTCCCTCTATAAGTTTATAAAAGAAACAAAGATAGATAGGCTAACAAACAATCTAGTTGCTCCCCAGTGGAGTCGCCATTTTGTTACCAGGAATAATGTCCACTCAGATGCTACTATTCCCACTAAGACTCGTAGCTATCTTAGACACAAACGAGTGAAGTCTACTTTCATTTTCATTTATGAAAATAGACAAGAGGAGGACAAGGGATACCAACCTTAGTCTTGCGCTTGATTTCCTCTCCTTCCTGATAGAGCTTCACTACTTCTTCTTCATCTGTCCAGCTTCAAAGAGCACTTGTGGAATCACAACAACATACTACTATCAAATAACAAAGATCTATATTCATAAATAACATAGGACCAGATGTGTGTTAGCCATACAAATGCATATATAAACAGGTACACAAGAATATGGAGGAAAACTAGAATAGCTTTATTAAGATGAAAAGTAGCAAGAGGATTACAACCATATGTTCTGACCCAGCATCATCCTCCAGCTACAAAGCCCTTCTTCACCTCAAGAAAAGCTTAGATCACCCAACACTATGAATGTACACAGCAAAACCAACAAAACTTCTCTATAAGATACTTAATTCCAGCCTCTGGATCTCTGTGATGAGGGATCCATATATAGATGATTATAGGGAGGTGAGTCATCTTATAGGATCATGATCAGTGTCCTCTCTCTGAAATTTCCTGCTTCCACATGGAGAATGATGATCTCTTACTCATCCCTGGTCAAAGACAAAGAGGCAAGTGTAAGAGGGGAAGCTTATGGAAGATTCCATGATCTTCCACCTCATATTTTTTCCCTGCCATTTGTCCATTCCCGACCATCGCACCCTACAAAAGGAGAAATTTAGTATGCATCGCACCTCGTACAATGGGAAGGTGATGTGCATCTCACCCTCTACATTGGGCTTTCAGTATGCTCCATTTTTGACCATTTATGAGTAGTTTTTAGTGGAGAACTTCTGGGGGATGATGTAATCAGCTGACCTTGTTCCTTTAGGCAGTGAAGCAACACTTTTAGGGACTTAGGATCTCTCAGTTTATTGACATTTATTATTGGGGTTGAAGTGCTCAAAAATGTCTATAATAGTGCCCCCTGTTGTACATGTTCATGATGCAACTCATTCTTTGTCTATGCAACTCCTATTCTTCCTTAAGTTTTTTCTTCAGCACATGCAACCCCTTCTTTGTTCCATTCTCTACCTTCATGCGATATTAATTTCATTTCATCTCCTAATAGCCTTAATCTGCAAAGTTGTATTCATCATGAGTGGATCTACTTTGAACTTGCAGCTTTGCTTTGCCTTTATGCTATCAATAACCCTCCTCTTGCATTCGTCAGATGCAAGTGTGCCACGTTCTACTGTTGTTGATGGTGTTGCTTGTTGTGATTCTATTTCCATTGATCTTAATATCCTTTTCCATGAACAACTTGATGTCTTCGTGGATAAGCAAGTTCAAAGACACTTGATCAACTGCATCCCAAGTTGCGCTCTTAACATTGTCCTTTACTCTACTCTCTTGGAAGCTATTGTACTTATGTTGTTGAGAGACAGATGGACACATGTGATTCTTGGAGACATAGAAACACTCATGGAAAGTAATATGTCAATGAAAACCAAAACAAACTTGAGGACTGACCTGCAACATACCTGTGTGTTTGAACGTGAAAGTTGCACAGATTCCACTGGGAGGTCGGGAGATTGACTGCCATAATTGTGCAAGGTACAATTCAGGATGTCACAAGGCTAACTAATTACTGCAACTATGCAATGCACTATCCAGCCTAGCCTTTTGAAGTCCAAAATTGCACATTGCGCAATTTCAGTTAGCAATGACATGCAACCAGCAAAATGCATTACGTAGTTTCTGTGGCTAGCAGGACACTACCTCCAAGAATTCTAAATGCAAGTCTTGAGGTCAGTGGTTAGCTAGGCTTGTTCGAACTTGAAATATTTTGAATAAACTAAAGAGAATGATTAAAAGTAGAAGAATTTCTCTTACCATTGAATTTTACCTGAGACAAGAGTCTTAGCACTTCGGGTGGAGTATTGGAAGATGCACGTACATGGATACAACTCCAAATTGGAAGTTTTGGAGGAGCCATCATAATAAAATGTTAAAATCGAAAGGAATCCATCAGACAAATCGTTTCAGCCCTCCTTCTAGCGCCAAATATTTTGATGCCCCGAAAATCGGTTCAACAACAAGGGGGATACCCGCCCGGTCTCGACCTTGGTTGGTAGCTCCTTTTCCGTTTGGTATAGCGGGTCTGACTGGGGATAATGGGACTAGTTTCCCAATTTGTGTGTTTGTGTAAGATTGATTGATGTTTGTGTCTTTAAAAGATTCTAAACGAGATAATCTACTTCTAATTCTAATCTAATGATATGCAATTGTATTCTAAAAAAGCAACGACATCTAATATCTATACTGACCCAGGGTAAGATTTTTCTGTTATGCGATCTAAAATGATTTCAAATAACAATTGGTAATAAAGATCATTCAACTATTGTAAGAAAAGAACTCAATATAGATGAACTACTTCGCATAAAAAGTTAGACGAAACAGTTCTGAGAAGCATATCGCATAGTAAGTTGTTCACATATCAAGCACAAATAAATAGCTATCATCGTACAAAAGTGCCAAATGGTAACTCAGGCATTCAAGCGTTAACATGTAAACAACTAAATTAAATATCACTCTAACACAGGAGATAGAAACAGTTAAGAGATAGAAGTACCATTTATAAATATTTCTACTCATGAGCTTCAAGCGATAACGATTTATCTCTTCTTAATCCGACATCAACTAAGAGTACATAAGTGCAACATCAGTAGCAGATATCAGATGTAAAAATCAATAAACCCTGTTCCATTCATTCACCAAAACCTCCTCAGAGGGTGAAAAAGTGCATGTTCTGAGGACAAGTTTTTGATAAATTTCTGGACCCTTCTCTAAATGCATGAGAAGGGTTTAAATACTACTAACTATGTCTAAAGATAACTTATTTACAAAAAATTAGGATACGGTTTAAATGACCACAATTTTTCTAGGCAAAATTAAAGTAAAATTATTTCTAAAACCAAATCTAAGGCTAACTTCTAACTATTTATGTATTTGCTCCTTAATATCTCAAGCATTCAACATTTGTTTGAAAAAATTCGGTTGGCTGACTTCAACCTTTAAAATTCCTGTGAAAACAGAATCTACTAGAGCTGGTGCCATTTTTTCGGTAGAATTGATGATGGTTTTGAGAGTCATACACTACCTGTGAGGTTTTACTAAATAAGGTCAGTAAGATTCCCAATTCAACTTAGTAAATTTTCTAATCGATTTTTCCCTTTCTTGAGCGCTCTATCTCCAGTCTGATTATAACTATTGTACTTTTGGCAGATATCCTGGAGTCGTTTTGGAGATTAAATTTTCTCTATGAAAATTCTCATTTATGCAATCCATCAGGCTATTGGCCGTTGTAGCTACTTCTTCCATTTCTTGCTCAGCCTCTTTGATCTGTGTATCCATTTGTCGAAGAGAATTTCTTTATGTTTGTCATTTATTATTGGTGTGCCTACTCTTTTTCCCTCCTTTGTTTCCTTCCAAACCAAATATTCAGTCACTCGTTTATCAATTAAATCATAATCATGTCGTAAATCTACGACTTGATTAGTGATTGTATCACTTGCTTTGCAATATGAGTTCCATTGCGATATTCTTTGGCTTAGTGCTTCTTGTTATTGTAGTAATTGATCATTCAAGGAAATGGATTCTGTGATAAATTCTATGAGCTTGGGAACATCCTTGTGTGTTTCCTGTATCTCCTGTAATTGCTTGTCTTTCTCTACCAAACTGTTCTGATAGCCTATTTGGATCTGCTGGAATTCCTACTATAGTCTCTCAAGCTGTCTCTGTACTTTGCTATTAGCATTAGCTTGTTGCAGCTATTGCTGCAAAACTTATATTAGGTCTTATTTTTCTTTTAACAGTTGTTGTACTTCAGATGCTTTATCAATAGTTGCAGAGGCATAAGCTCCTGCAATTTGGGATAATTTGGTGAGATTCTCGGTTGGATCAGTAGTAGGATCTCGCCACACGACATCCAATTGCTCTGCGTCATGAGATATCACGTTTTCCAATTTACTCTTCTTCCTTTGTCTTCTTACTACTGCTTTATGTTGCGGACTGTAAAATACATCAAGAGGAGGAATTTCCTCTATCTTGAATACAAGTTCAGAGGATGGGGTAATAGGGATGTGTTCCGTGTCCGAGATATCGTCAATTGTTCCTGTGACCATTTCTTCTATTTCCTGTACATTCCCTTCAGGTTTCTTTACGCTTTGGCCTTCAAGATTGATGATATCATTGAAGTTTTTCCATTCTTTGTCTAGCTCTCTTCTATCTGATGGTGGTTGGCTGATGAGAATGGGAGGACCTTCGTGTGGAGAAGTTAACACCTATTGTTGTTTAGGCTCTTTTGATTGGGCAATATCCCTTACTGACTTTTCTCTATTTCCATGGTCACTTTCGGATTTTTCAGAGTGCTCTGATGCTTCTTTCTCAGATTTGGATTTAGATTTATCTGTATCAGAACTTTCACTGAGGCTAATGCTCAGAGTGGGTTCCCTCGCGGGTTCTAAGCTCAGCTTATCTAAAGGGATATGAGCTAGCCTTCTTTCCCTATATGTCTTGAATCTCTTAAACTCTGTTGGGGAGAAACGCGTTTGATATGTATTAAAATTTCTTCAAGTGTGCTTTTTTGTTGAAACACATCATCAAAAGGATCTGCTTCTTTGATGAACACTTTTATTTTAACTGCGATAGTGAAATTATTAGATACATCGTGAGGGTCAAACGGTCTTGCTGTGAATTTGAATAATTGCAGACAGGTTATATTGTTGACTTCTATGAAAGCATGACCTGTATCAAACAATGAGAAGGCCTCACAAGCTACAGGAAATTGTGGCCATATAGCTTTCTTCTTATCCTTTAAATCCTTAGTCAAACCTCCTTCTCCGCAGGTTTGATAAGAAATTTTCCTTGCCAAGAGCTTATCGGGAACATACAAAGGTAAGATATGAGGGGAAGGAGCACTTTCGAAGACTAATATATGTAAACAATTCCTCTCCAAACCATTTTGCGACTGTTTGTATATCTGCTTCTACTGCTAGAGAGCATCTTGGAGCATCTTTGTCGTACAATGTCTTGTAGAGGGGTAACATGACTCCATGAAAAATTTTGTAGAAAAATGGGGGCAATTTAGAATCCCACAACTCTTTATGATAAACATGAACGGGTAGAGGGTCTTGAGTTGTCCATTTCCACCCCATTAGAGGAAACTTTGAAACATAGCAAATTGCATCCATCACATATGCTGATAAATAAAATGGGGGATAAATTCTTTGGGAAGCAGCTCTTTTAGAATGGTAATTTACAATGGTAGTAGCTAAGTTATCTGACAATATTCTAAACCAATCTAAAATCATAGAATTAACGGCAGCATCCAACAGTCCTAGCCACTTGTATGAAAATTTGTTAATATCTGGCCTCCCATAAAGCCTACAGATCATAGCAGCAACAAAGCAATATGGGGAAGTGAGGGAACCAGTACTATACATACCATGTTTATCCTTTTTCAGCGGTTCATCCCTCCTTGACCAGTCTTTAGTGGATTCTGCCAAGTCTTCATTTTCTTTGGTAAACTTATGCACGAACTGTTTGTTATAAATCACCTGAGGTTCTGGCAAACGATACATAAGCTTCAAATCTTGTTGAGAAAATGAGGTGATCAGTCCTTGGCCCTGAGTTTTAAAATTTCTATTTTTAATATCGGCGCTATCCAGAACCCACTTAATCATGTCCGTGTAGGGGAGAATTTTGGGTCTTGCATCTCTCTGGTGCAGAAATGAACAAGCTAAGTCTACAACCGATGCTTCCGATGATGTTGATGAACCTGCAAAAGCTGTAAATTCTGTCACCTTAGGATCCTCTTCCTCGAGTAGATTATACATGCCTTCCTAGGTGGAAATACCCGCTTCTCTATTGCATGTGGTGTTTGTGTATAGGGGCGCCATTTCTTTATCCTCAGACATTGTAGCTTTGCCTTTCTTACCCATAGCTTCCTGTTTACTGCTTTGTATAGCTTTTTGTTCTTCATTCCTGCAGTTTACAAGTGAGGTGAAAGTAATGATAAGGAACAGTGACGGGAAAGCTATAAATGCCAAAGACATGCAAAAGTATAGCACCTTACGTGAAATGTCTCTTGATAAACATGAAATCACATTTTATTAACAACTGGCAACTACTTCAATAATGAGCATTAAAGTGCATAACCAGTCTCGTTTTATGGAAAAATCTTTTTTCTTGGATAGTGGACCCGAGAAATCTGTGATGGAGCGATTTTGCGATTTGCTTTGCAATATCGCAGATTGCAGTATTGCAATATCGCATAATCGTAGATCGCAATATCGCGAGTCTCTCTATTGTCCTATTACGAGGTTACTTTGTCGATTTATTGTGATTTTTCGATATCGCATAGTCGCAATATCGCATGTCGCAGTATCGCATGTTGCAATATCGCATGATTATAAGATGTGCATATTTTGTGTTAAGAAATTTCTTGGGATGTGCGATCTTGTGATATGCACTATCACAAATAAGCATTTTCTGTGATTTTTAATGATAAGTGAGCTTCTAAGACCTGCGATGCGATATATGTTTATCCTTGTGCAGTTTCGCATTGCATTCTCACGATTTTGGAGTATAGCTTGGAATACTATCATCCTCTCTACAATGCAATATCCTTTAAGGAGTGATTTTACCTTCCTTCGCAGGGATATTTTCTTAAGTTTATGATGATAAGTTTTATTAAAAAGTAAATACGATCACTAATTGATTTTTTGGAATTTTTAGACTAAGGGTCCCCTTTTATTTAGTATTAGTAATAACACTAAATAAAAAAGGGTGGTTGTTGGTGGTCACAACAATGGGATAATCCCTACCAAAGCTCGTTGGATACTTGAAGACAACATTGGTATATGTACCATGGATGTCGATATCCCTTAAATAGTGGTTCCAGAGGGAGAGGATCACCTCTCATTGAAGATACATAATCCTTGACTTATGATGTTTTACTCTTGCTTAGACTTATGGATCTAATTATTTCTTTTATCATTTCTTATACTTCCTACATGTAAATTTGAGTATATGGATGTATCTATCCTCCTTCATGATATATAAATCCCTCTTAACGGTCATTTGCTATGCAAGAAAGGAAACATAGATCTGAAAAGAGGTAAAGAGGCACTTTATGAAAAGGTGACAAGCACTACAAGCTACCTAAGAGAAGGTGCACATGTATTTGAAGACTAAAAGGTATCGAAGCTATATTTCTTCAATGTTATGTTTCAGCTACAACATTAGATGACTAGGTAAGTCCTAAGATATGATGATAATGTCTCTTTATTTAATGGCTCATACATGTATATGAAAGTGTCTGGGATCGATGTATCCTCCAATGAAATGTTACTACTAGTTTTGAATTCTATGAGGCTATGTATATTGATACATTGATAGACTTGATGTTTTTCTAAGATCTATGATCTATCATTTGACATATTGATCCTATAAAGAAGGCTAGAACCTTGACTCCAGTAAATGATATTCATGATACTTGTCATGATGGATTTCATATAGAAGGATGATTCATTAACTCCTATACATGATTGACACTCTTGTTGTTTTGATAAATCTTTATTGAATAACCTAACCTGATTTCATTCATCATGAAGAGCATGGTAACCTTTATGTAGGAAGTATAAGTGTAACATTGATAAGTACATATCTTACTAACTATGGGTGTGGTTAAACATAATATCCTAAAATGATGAAGTGGCTTAATAGAATAATGACTTATGTGGGTATTCAAATATTGGCCTCCTTGTTCTTAGTACAATGGTTGAAAGCATGATAGTTGTGATTATGAGAATGACTTGATGAAGCCTGTGACTTATATTGCATCATCAAATTCAGAATTTATATGAGCTCTACATGTCTCCTGGATCGATATATTAATACTACAATAATGATGACTTTGATTATGGTCATAATATGGCCTCTAAATGCCGATGAGATGATTTTTTTCATACGATGACACAAAAATTATTTATGTGAGGATGATTATGATGCATTATAAAAGCATTATCCTTACAATCAAGATATGTTTATATTTGATAGTTATTTTATGAGTTCAGGATGATGAGTTACAAGATATCGATTTGATATCACGATGATGAGTTATAAGATATGGATTTGATATTGATTATAGTTTTGATTTATATCTCGATGATGTACTTATGATAGGTGATGAGCCTGTGATGATAAAAATAAGAGGGATATGTATTTTGAAGGCCAAAATGATGTATCATGGCATGATGAATTGATGTCTGTAATACGGGAAAGAAATTCCATATTGCACAGCTACTAAAAATTGTTTTTGTAAATCCTTGATACTTTGATTTGAGTTTATTGAACTTGGAATGAGATCTGAGAGATGATTGAAATATTGTTGATTATGTTTTTGAACAACCATTTGTATATATATTATGTGCATAAAACCCTAATAGGTTCATGATTGAGCTACTTCACTCAAGTAAAGTTTCCACCAAGCATGATTTGAAATATCTGCATGTTATATTTTGAGAATGAGATATCCATCATGATATCATGGATGAGAAGTCCATAGCATTATTGAGGTTGATAATGATGCTGCTAGCATGGCTAGTTGTGAGGAAGGATACAAAAGCTCCTTAGAGAGTTGTTTGAGCATGATCTGGATATGACATGGTTACATCTTAGGCCAGGATACTCTGACATCATGAGGCAGTCCAGTTTTTCGAAACAAGGTCAAGCTTATGGTTGGTACCTCCTTGAGAGGGAGGATGATTATGGTATCCTTTTGTGACTTATATGAATATATATAATCCGACATGATATTTGATTGTTGTTGTGCATGAATAGGAAACAGCTACTATTGAGACAATAAGATTGAATATATTATCACAAAGGGACTACCAAGGAGAAATTTCTTGGTTTTCAGAGAGAATCCCCTCTAGATGTGGGGAAGCAGTCATCGAGGACACTAAGCCAACTTCCCCTACCCTGTTTGAGCTCAGAGGGTGACGAATTGAGATGAAGGGCTCCTAGGTTTGAGGGAACTCTGGACAATAGGGTTTTACCCCTATCTGTTACCCAAAGGGTTTGAGTAATATCTCACACTATCTCATTCTTTGTAGAGTATACCCCATTTGACATCATAACCATAAGCTGGGTTTGTTTGGAATACTGCTCCTCGTTTGGCCAATGAGTTGAGAGTGTACTTGGGGGTGTACAACCCAAGTTAATTATGATGCAAGTGTTCTACCACATGAATGGGTCATCGATGAAATATTAGTAAGCAATAGGATGGGTTGAGATGAATTGATATGAATCCATGTTCAGGGTAAAGCTCCACGATGAAATTCCAGGGTTGAGCGTTTACTCCCTTATGTGATGATTTATCCTTTTTCTCGATATCGGTGGAAGCTATTGCTCTCTGATGTGATTCCATAATATGCTATCCTTGATTATATTCACTTCAATGAAAACATTCCAAGTATCCACCCAACGACAGAGATTCCAAATGGCATCATAATGGATAAAGGGTGGTAGCTTGAGCTCGCCTCTAGTAGCATATTCTTCTTCTTCTAGATCTGAGAATGTTCGTGTATATGAGCACGAAAAACCAAGAGATAAACATGAATAAGAAAGGGATATATTAAGATGTACAATGATGATTTGTGTTGGACATTTCATGATGACTAAACGAAAAATATGATCCATGATGATATATTTTTCAATGGACAAATATTGGTAGGTCGAATTCTACCTAGTTGAGAGGGAGTGTTAATTTTTGCAACTGCAGTAAAATTCCTCCTTGGACAACTAAAATGACCAAAATAATGATTCCATTAGATTCATGTTTTTGATAGGACCTAAATCAACCTAAATATTACCCAATTTGGTTAAGTGGAGGTTGAATTATGAATTATTTTATTCATACATATATTCTACAATGGGTTAACTCTAATCACATGAAAAACTACTTGGGTCAGTCTCAAGCCCAAGTGAACCCTCAGGAAAAACTATAAATATAATATACCTCAAGATCATTTGGAAACATATTCTCTTCTCTTTTGTCTTTGTTCACATAGGTTCAATGAAAGGAGTTCTCTTAAGGGTCCAAAATAATAGGCGAAGGGTTCGCTCTGGGTTAGGGCCTTTTGTATCTCAGTCGTTGGCACACAACATGGAATTTTAGTCCTTGGGTGCTAGCACATAAGCCTATCAGAGTGAATATAGACCCTTGGATGCTCAAACAAAGCTTATGGGAGTGACCTTGGCTTTAGTGGCAGATCGAAAGGTTCAGGTCCCCGGTCATTCACATAAGGTTGTCCTAAGATCGACCAATATATCTCAGTCACTCGCATAATGAATGTAAGGGAGAAACTCTGGGATTTAGGTGTATTTCATCACACTCGTATGCATAAATACTTCCTAAGAGTGATTGTGCAGTGACAATCATTCGCATATAGTGGCTGAGAGAGAGAGCATAATGTTTCGGTTGAACACATATAATTTTGATGACAATGACTCGAGTTTAGATTCAGGGTTTGACATCTTGACTTCAGTTGACTTCAATGATCTAGTAGATCTTGGTTTATGTAGATCTGATTTGTTAGTATCTATTGCAAACATATTTATTAGGCTCATTGATAGTGATAATAGTTGTCGACAATGTTTGACACAGTGAAAACAATGTACAAAAGTTGATGTCAGTTTGTGATAACATAATACAACCATCCATATGAGGATTCTCATCCCTAACATGATTAGATATATTTCATCAATATCATTATTGATTTTCTCCATAGATAAAGTTATGGACCTTTGTACTCTCTTTCGTTGCATCATTTGATGACCATCTAAGAATAAGAAAATTTGTAAGGGTTTTTCCCATAGTGGTTTTTTCCCTCGTCTCAGACCAATCTTGGTGTCCCTGTATGTGTTCCTTCATTCTTTTAATTTTCGTTTTATTTTCCACTACATTGATGATGATGGAAATGTTGTTTCTTTCCATGTTACTGCCCTTGTTGATGTATAATGGTGTAGATATGAATAATATAATGATGATAAGGGGTGAACTTAATGTATTAATGATAAAAGTAAACTATCATAGAAAATAACAATGTCGCCTATGAAAAAATAAAACTCTTTAGAAAAATATATAAAACTCTTCTAGTCATGAACTTAACCTAGGCATTAAATATTTTTAACTTCTTAAGAGAATTTTCCTTTGAAATATTAACCTTTCTAGTCAGAGTCCTTTGTCACCTACCCAAGTCAACTTTTTATTTAAAGGTAAGTTTCATCTATCTTCCTTGGTTGACATAGTCCAGTCCTTCTACTAGATAATTCCGTCGGTATTCTATGGAGAAGATATATCTAATATTAGTTTCCATGGAACATTCACTTTTGGTCATCCTTACCCAGCCCTTCTAGCTTCAACAGTGAATGTATACATATTTTATTAGTCAAAATCTGTTATGGCCCAACCAATATCATTTTTGGATTCCTCATCATTCCTTTCAATAAGGGAGACTTCTAGCATCAAAATAAGCTAAAACTTATCCACAATTTATTCATTCATGAGTATGTAATAGAGCTCAATTAATACATGTTTCATAATTCATTGAATTTAGTGATATAGTCATTTATTTATGCAAAGTCTCACTTATTTCCTCAGATATATCATAGCTACCAATGTACCATATATGTATATTAATTTGAAATGTTAAATTTTGAGATGTTTGGTCCATGGATATGGATTTTTAACTCAACAAAAAATTGTACAAAATTCTTCATCTTCAGGTCTTCAATGTGGTAATATCACTTTCTCCCTCTTACGTGAGAGATCATATTAGAAACGGTCCTACAAACTTTACTCAAGATACCATAAAAGAAACATTTATTATTTGAGTAAAGTGATACAAGAAAAAAAGAAAGGAATGTAAGGAAAAAAATTAATAGTCAAGATGCAAGGATATAAATTACTTACCTTTTGAGAGTTGTATGAACATTTTGCTTTGACCTTGTCTTATTGTAGATATCCTTCAAATTCTTCTATGATTCTTATATAATATTCAAAACCTAATTCTAGAATTTAATTTCTAGAATATTTAAATAGGTTTTTTGTTTCCTTTAGAGATTAGTTCTCGTTGATCATCTGTGATCCTAAGTATTTATAGATTATTTTATTTTTCCTTTGTAAGAAATTCCTTCTCCCTACCACAATTCCTTGTACTACAACATTCCTTAAAATTTTTCCTTTTATTATATCAATAATAAGAAGAAAGTACCAATGATTCAACTAGTAGAATAGTAAATAGCTAAGAAGTAAGGATGGGAAGAAAATAAATACTCATCTTTCAATTATCAAATTTTTAAAATGAATAATTTATTTGACTTTTGTAGAGGTGGCTTCACATCATTATTTTATTCATTAACATTGGTCATAGAATCTTGTGCCTTTTCCTTCCTCTTTCTTTTAGGGCATCGTTATGCATAGTGAGAAAGATTATGAAAGATGAATCAGTTGAATTTCGATATGTATTTCTTATTGTGAGAAACAATGGCCTGAGTCTCTTTGTTTTGAGGTTCATTTTTAACTTGTAACCTAATTTACTCTTGAACACAATCATCCCACATATCATAAAATGATGGTAGTTTTCCAGATGCATAACTCCATGAATGAATGATTTACATGGCGAAGGAAATCCGCAAAGAGCAGTTGTAACTAATTCTGAATCTTTAATTTTCTGATCAGTGGTTATAAGTTGATGTTTAATTTGAGTTATTTAAATAATATAAGATGTCATAGAATCTGATTTACTCATTTTAATACTGGAAATATAATTCTTCAATGTTAATTTGTTGTTATTATCATTTCTTTCATATAACTTTGAAAGGGAATTATACATTTCTTTAGCAATTTTTATTGCTTTAAAAGGATCAATATGACATAACCACTCCTTCCTATGGTTCGTTAAAGGCTCATGATCAGACGAAACCACTCCTTCCTATTCAATAAGAAGTGCTTCAATGTTAAGAAGTTTTTTGTGGGTTCGACTCTTGGAGAGAGATTTTCATTACATTGAATATCAACACATTTCGAGACATTTGAACAAATTAACTGATGCATTGGCGAATTATTTGTTAAATAGGCATTTTTAAAACATTTGTTAGAAATCAAAAGAAATATTCATCCATATATTGTACAAGATAAACTAAAATGGAAGTACTAGTTTTCATTAGTCAAATGTCTATAAAAAGTGTGGTTTTTACAAAAAACTCATCCAAAGACATAAGGCCCCATGGCCTCTATTACCAAAACATGTTGGTACATCATCAAAAAACAAAATATAGCCCTAAGTCTACTAGCTATGCATGATGATCATGGTAATAGACAATAGTGTGAGAAACTCCTTGTACCAAGCGGTTAATTGGTCCATGAACCCCCACCATGTGCCTTTGATAGAAAAGAAGCAAGTCATCAATTCCAACATCTGGGATGTCTAAGGTCAACCTCTCTAGGTTGTGCTCCAGCTCAGTCAATGCCTTTGTTGCATTAGGATTCTATATTGTGGGAGATACTCGATGCTCACCACACCTTTCAAATCTACATAATATTGCCTATTTCAATGGGCTGACATATGCATGATCATTTTAGACAATTAGTTTTGGATACCAAATAATAAACAAAAAAATAAAAAACAACCAAAGTGAAGTTTCTTTCTTACTTAGGTCACCTCACAAGATCCCATCTAGTAGTAGCATATCTTGATCACCTCTGTAATCTATTCCTTTATATGGAAAGTATTTAATCATGATGATTTGGCATTCCAAGCATCCAACGAAATCATGAGTATATCGAATTGTTGGCCCTTTGCCACTTTTGTGGTGTGCCATCAATGTGACCCACTTTATCATATGAGGATCTCATGGTCCTCCTCCATCTATGGCTACATATGGAGTGAGAAGTGGATCCTCTCTAGAGAAACCGAGATGACAAATGAACCATACCAAAAATTCTTGAGTTTGTCGCTTTTCACTCTAGTTAGTTTCCCTTTAAGGTTGGAAACTATCGCTTCACACTAGTTGAAAATTGTAGGTTGCAAGGACTCTATGGAGCTCTACAAATGAGCCTTCATAAGTAAGTGAAGAACTATACTTCCACATAGTTGTGCAACAGTGAAGTCAATAGCTCTAAAAGGACGCATGGCAATGGTTTTGATATCAATTCTCATGTCTTAGAGAGAAACTCCCTGCAAGAAATGGTGCACTAGATAGGTGGTAGTTGTTACACCACCTCGTCTATGTTGATAGAGATAAATGTTCAATCCATGACGTGGAAGCCTAGGAAAGAAATAAATGTCATCAGCATTAATAGTGAGCCTATGGTGTCCAATAACAATGTGTTCTTCCTGTACGTTCAACTTTCTCACCTCCACTTCAATAGGTCTAACTCGGCCTTCATACCTGGAATTGTGAAAAATTTATATAGGCCATAGTTTCTTAATACTTATATTGTCGCTGCATGGCTCAAAGTAGCTATATCTTGTTCTTCATGTTGACGGTCTCTCTACTCAATTTTTGTACCTCAAAACCTTGGAAATAAACATGGAGGATCGTTATAAGAAGTTGTGGTAATTTTTTTTCTGAAAAAAATTTGCGTGTTTCTAATTAATGTTTCAAATCCCACGGTGCTTTGCGCAACCTCTTATGGAAACTAGTGTGAATTTGCATAGTTCAAGTGCCAGGAACTGTGCACGTCATGTTTTTCTGTGATAAAAAATTAGATGTTGTGCAAAGGCCTAATGAAGGTGAATTGAGCACAACAAGGGTGATTTTTCATTTGATAAACCCCCCCAAAAGCCAAAATACATGGTAAATTGTGAAATAAAAACAATCAAAACCAAGGTATCACAGAGATAGTTTACCTAGATAAGACGACTCCTAATTTGGTCCAATAGTTTGTCTACAATCTGCTTCTTAACTTCTTGGTCAAACTGCACTCTATCACTTTCAATTTTTAAAAAACACAAATGGTAATTTGTTTATACGTTTTTCAATTTTATAAGTTTATAGGCCCATTACAATATTATTGTTTTCCTATTACCCTCTAAAATCAAAAATTAAATTTTTTTTTACTATATTTTTTAGCGGTGATGATTATTTTTTACTTTAATTATGCAAATCGTAGGTTATTTACAAAAATGAATCATTTTGGAATTGAGTGTATTTTCATCACATTATTGAACTCGTTAAAAGCTTAATAAAAAGAAACATAAGGAGTTTTAGACTCCCTAAACATGAAAATATCACAAGTACGTGACTATTCGAACTCGTACAAGTAGATGAACAGTCATCTATTCAACATAAGTTTACCCTTTTATTTACTTAACTACACAATTTACGAAAAAATTATATGTTCACTAATAATGTTCAATAGAGTTATCTCCTCCATTATTTTCACCTTTTTATGGGATTGAGTGACTAAATGTACGAAAAAAGAGATTTCATAGTTTACTTATATTTTTGTCCTTACTTTGTAAAAATGGAAAACACCAAGCTTTACTTTCTCCATGCTCGTTAAAAATTTACGTCTAAAAAACTGAATGAGGTTTTCTTTTGTGTCTTTTCAAACTCTTTAAACAAGAAAATGACATTGAGTTAACCCTTCACTAGACTGGTAAAACTTAAACACTGAAGTAATTTCCAATCATGACGAGACCAAATCAAGATGAGACCAAACCACTCGTTCTTAGGGTTTGATAAAAATACTTCAAAGGAATCATCAAAAGGATGTACTTGGAGGTTAAGAATATGTTATCCTCCTCAACATTTCCAAAAATAGAGAGGTACTTGCGAGTAATGGTGGGGATAAATTTGGAAAGAACATTTTTTTTTGTATTGCAAAAGGCAGTATGTCACTCTAGAAGATAACACTCTATCACTTTTGTGCTCAGGCTGGGAAATCCATTTTCCTCTCAGTTCACCTTTTTTATGAATCCAACTCACAAAATGATATAAATGATAGATGAACGCCATAGAAATAATCCTCTTCGAGGGGGAAACCTCCTTTACATTACACAAATGAACAATTCTTCCATGATACAAATGAAAAGACTTCCTTTATATATATAGGAGTCTAAGGGTTCATAATATAATCAGAGATGACATAACAATAATAATGTAAGGGCACAATAATAACAATATGGGGACTACATGGGCACAACAATATAATAAGGGTGTTGTACTAATAACAATAAGGGGTTACACTAGTAGTATAGGGATCTAACATGCCCCTCTCCTTCAAAAGTTGTTGTCCTTAATGCTTGAGTATTTCTTGATGCTCCTATATAAAAATTTTGTCCTCCCATGTGGAATATTCAGCGGGTAAGTTCTTCCAGTTGATGAGATACTCTGAAATTGATCGATTTCATAGCTATCGAGTTCTTGTTTCTATGACTGCTCCAGGACCCAATATCATTTTTCCTTCATCGTGAAGTTCTGGCAATATTTTTTGAACTGGGATCTTCTGAAACTTTTTAATGAGTGGGCACACTTCTTCTTCCTTCCTCCATTCATACCTTGTTTCGTTTATCCAATCTGGTTGGATAATAGAAATGGCACACAACAATGCTCCCACATCCTCATTCTTTCTTGAGAGTGCATTTGCCACAACATTTTGCTTCCCTTTTTTGTAGATGATTTCAAAGTCATAACCCAACATCTTTGTGACCCATTTTTTTTGCTCTTCAGAGGATAATCTTTGTTCTAAAAAGTATACAATACTATCATGATCCATTTTGACCTTGAAGTGTCTTCTCATTAGGTAAGGTCAACATTTCTTAAGTGCATGTACTATTGCTAACATTTACTTCTCATAAATAGATTCCTTGAGGGACATTTGTTTGTATGTATGTAACCATAAAAATACCCAATTGCCTCGATCAAAAATTATTTCATTGTGATGTTGATCTACCTGTTGTTTCATTCGATTCAACACCAAAGTGGCATTATCCTTTAAAGTTGGAGAACTTGTTGTTGATGCTTGATGTAAATTTTCACTGCTTGGATATTTTTCTTCTTCATATTTCCTTCTATATTGAGTGTTTGAGGAGTGGTAATTTCCTCCAATGCATTACAAGATATGGTCGGAGTCATTTCTTGATTCTCTATGTGGTTTCTCACTTCTTGAAAATTTTTCTTCTTGATATTTCCTTCTATCCTAATAGATTGAGGAGTGGTAATTCCGATCATTACATTATAATATATGGTCAGAGTCATTTCTTGTTTCTTGATGTGGTCTTTCACTTCTTGAACCTTTTTCTTCTTGATATGTCCTTCTATCTTAAGAGTTTGAAGAGAAGTAATTATTTCCAATGCTTTACAAGATGTGGTCGAATTCATTTCTTCTTTCTTTAGGGTCGGTTCCTGGTGTATATAGTCTTACTTTGATGTTTCTTGATCCTTTTCCTCCTATCCACAATCAACATAAAATAATTTCTTCTCAACACACTTATGATATTTAATGTAATTTTTATCACAATTATAACAAAGCCCCTTTTCTCTTTTTTCTTCCCAATGTTGTGGTGTAAACCTTGTAGGTTGTGGAAGGCTAGGAGAAGCAACAATTCCATCTTTATAATTGTGAGGGTTAGACTTCCTTGTTGCCATAATTTTTCCTTCCACTTTGAAACAAAGCCCTTTTGCTCCTTTTTCTTCCAGTTGTTGTGGTGTTGCTCTAAAGAAGGTGTTGTTCTTTGTATCCTCATAATCTGCTATAATTTCCTCTGTCAAAATTGACCACATAACAAGTGGTTTACGAGAACAAAGCCCTTTATACCATAAAAATTGATCTTGTTCTAAATATGAAGATGCAATAAATACCATTTATAACATTGGTACACCATGTAGATCAAAATATTTCTGCATCCGTAGTGTCCAATTTATCGGATCCTTGCCATTAAACTTCCTCATCTCGATTTTTCTTGATTTTAAGAGCTCGATCTTGAAACGACTATAACTCTGTAATTTCTTCCTGCGGTAGCTCTTTAAGTTATCTTTCCAACCCCGAAAGTCTAATTATAATTTGATTATCCAAGAAAGAGTTATGCCAAATATTCCATGGTGACCTGATTGTAGACTAGTTCAGTAGAGCGAAATTGTATGACGACCCATGTCTCCCTGTTTCGACATTAGTACCTAAAACTGACATGAAAAAAATTAAAAGAAGCCCTATTTCTACAAATTCTGATTAAAATTCAATCTGATGCTCAGAGTGAAAGTTATTATGATTTTCCCAAGGTGACCTATATGGAATGTAATTCGGGGGTCTGCAAAAAACCTAACTTCCTTAGATTATATATCTTAGAATATAGCGAGACAGGATTTGAAATTCGTTACTGAGGTTTAGACCTATTTCTTCTCAAATGGGTTTTTTTGTTAGCTTCTAAAACTTCGTAGAGAAAGCGTTATAGCGAACATTCCAAAATGACCTGTTTTAGATGAAATTTTGGAGCATACAAAAACCCTAACTTCCTCATATCATATCTCAGAAAATATAGTGAGACAAGTTATGAAATTTGGTCACACGGTTCAACACGATTTTGTATCAAATGGGTTTTGTTTTGACTTCTGAAATGTCGTACAAAAAATGTTATAGCGAAAATGCCACGATGACCTGTTTGGAGCAACCAAACCCTAGAATCCAAAGCTCTGATACCAGATGTTATGAAACCAACTCACAAAAAGATATAAAATATGGATGAACACCTTAGAATTAAGCCTCTTCGAGGGGGCAACCTCCTTTACATTATACAAGTGAACAATTCTTCCATGATACAAATGAAATGAGTTCCTTTATATATAAAGGAGTCTAAGGGGTCATAATATAATCAGAACTGACATAACAATAATAATGTAAGGGCACAATAATAACAATAGTGGGCTTCTATGGGAAACAATAATAACAATATGGGGACTACATTGGCATAAAATTAAAAATAAGGGGGTTGTACTAATAACAATAAGGGGTTACACTAGTAGTTATAGGTACCTAACAACCATAGCTCATTGAAAGTCTTCAGCTCGTTTGGGTATCATTTCTGAGTCAAATGTTGTAAATTAGTATGTCGTGTCGCCGATATGTTGAAGAGACATCCAACCTCAGTAAAACTAATTTACCATTCATAAGTCAATCCCCTATTAAAACAAACTATTGTTCTTCAAAAGTGGACATGAGTTTCATGTTGTACGCCATTCTACGATGGGTCACTTCCTATCGACTTCAACTCATTATCTTGGAAGTTGATCTAGAAATCTTCTGTAGCTTGGAGCATGGATTGCTTAATGGCACGTTTCTTGCCTTCAACGACAGGTTCTCATCATTTACCTCCAATCGAATGATTCTATGAGTTTCTGACATTAGAGAATATATTCACACTTTATAGATTCTACATGAAGTACCTTGAGAACCATTGTCATTATTGGTGGTTTCTCTCGTGCTTGTTAACGGTTGACATAATTAACTAGTAATCAAGTTGTTTCTACCATGTTCGACTACAATACATTTACTCACATGTTTAGATTCATACTACATATCGATCTATGCAGTAAATACCTAGGATATAGTTTCATCCATACAAGTTGCGCGAAGTTACTAAATATTCATGATTTTAATCATAGATCCATTGATGGTTATGTCCATATTATGTCATTTATTGACATGGATCTTCAGATTTATTTCCATACTCATTTTATAAGACATTTATGCTCTAAGTATGTGAATTCCTACCTCAACAATGATTTTATATTTCATTGTAACATTTGATTGTCTATTTAAGGTCCCTGACTATAGTCTCTAAATCAAACCTCAGCATGATAAAGCACTTCAGTCATCAAACATCTTTAATGACTTTGCACTTTAGGGTATAATTTGTTACACGTCATTTTATCGCATAAGAGAAATGACCATAATTTTGGATCTTTCACTATCCATAAACATGTTCCAAAGCATCCCCCTGCAAGGCTAGAACCCAAATTTTCCCAAAGAGAATGAATTTCCTAGATATGAAGGCTCAAAAGCTGATTTTGGGCTTCCTGCACAGTACCCTAGTCCAATTTTTCACATATGCATAAGAGACAATTAGAAACTGTGTAAAAGTGTGCTATGTTTGACACTATGACCTGCGCACATGACGTAACACAAGTAAAAATAAAAAGTAAATTCTATAAGCATTATTAGTCATATCTTTCGCAACTAACAAGCTTCGAATGGATGCATATTCATCATTGGTCCCTCCCATCACGGAGATACTTCCCTCCCTTTGTGGAACACCTATCCCACAACTTTTTGATCTCATTTCTTAGGAAGAGGATCCCAAACCTCCTCCTCTTGGC
Source organism: Pinus taeda (assembly GCA_000404065.3). Classification (NCBI taxonomy): domain Eukaryota; kingdom Viridiplantae; phylum Streptophyta; class Pinopsida; order Pinales; family Pinaceae; genus Pinus; species Pinus taeda. The sequence continues at coordinate 92,860 of APFE031521002.1, forward strand.
TTATAAATCAAACATAGGGCAGAGGATTGAGGAGGACCATTGAAGGTAGGCTTATGCTGCATAAATAAGGCTAGGAGGGTTTTCATCCAAGTAGAGGGTTGGAGATTGTGAGAAGAGACTTGTAGCATCAGTGATTGGAGTTGTATGTTTGTTCTCCATTTTACTTTATAAAACTAATTTTTTATTTCCTAATCATGTCTCCTTTGATATCATTTGTGGGATTCCTTGATCACCCACATAGGTTATGATTGTTTATTGATTTAATTTATGACACATGTTGATTTAAGTAGTTCATTTGTCTTTCATTCTATATATTAGATGCTTTTAGTTGTTGTGTTTTATGTCTATATATATCTCCTTCGAGACATCATGGAGAAGTTGTGGAAACTGTTGGAGCAAAATCTAAATAATCAAGGGGAAGCTAATTGATGAGGGCTCTAAAAGGGACTTCAACGGGCATTTCGATAAAATGGTAAGTGATCTATATCATATTGGTTGTTTAAATTAATCATAAGCTAGAAAAAGGAAGAAGTTCTTTTTTTTTTATTACTAGATTTCATTTGATATTTAGGGAGGTCCATCTTGTCCACAAGAGAGATTAGTCCAGCTAACAAATATAATCCCTCTTGCAGACAAGATGGATCTCCCTAGATCTCAAACAAAATCTAGTAACAAACAAGAAAGAACTGCTACCTTCCCTTAGCTTATGATTGATTGAAACAAACAATATAAGAGAGTTCACTTACCATTTTATCAAAATTCCGGTTGAGATTTAGGGAGATCCATCTTGCCCAAAAGAGGGATTAGTTAGACTAAAACACCTGCACACAAAATCTTTCACCGCAAAAATATTGACGTTGATGTCCATAAAAAATAATTTGTTTACTAAGATAGATAGGTATGATCCCTTGTAGTCATTAATTCTTTGTGAATCTCAATCTACTACATAGTTCACTAAAATGTTAAACTTTAATCAACATGTTCTTCTACATCTAATAATTTTCCATCTCACATTCCTCTCTTGATCAAAACACAATTTCTCCAATTACACTTATTCAAAGATGCAATTTCTTTGATTACACATCAAGCATAGATATAGGTCTAATTGCCACCTTCAGTTATTCCACAACTTAATGTCACATCCTCCATATGCTTATTTTTTCTTATAATAGGAATGTATTTTTCTAATATGATAATTACTTCCAATTGTTTGTATTCTTAAGTTGACTTATGTCATTTATGTCAATAAGTAATTATACAAAGAAAAATATCAACTATATTGCAATAAAAATAGGATCCTAAAGATACAACAAAACACAATAAGAAACACAATATTACATTGGGAATAATGCAACTAACTTTTCTACTATTCATAATTCATTATTGATCAATTTTTATCATAAAAAATTCCTAGAAAATTGTGCCAATTTTCCAAACACTAATTTGAGTTAAACCTAGTCAAACTTCTTGCTAGAAATTCACACCACCCAAAATCTCGACCTTCATTAGAAACTCAACTTTCCATGTCGAAAACAATGTTTTTTCTTGTTGTTATTGAAACTTGGCTTTATGCATCTTGTCTCTTTCACTTAAATGAGTGGAAGATATATTTTCTTGTGAGATTCGAATTTGTGTCAAGTTTGGAGGTCTAATTTTCTTATATATATTTGTCAAATGTGTGTGATTTTGAGCAAGGGTCACCTTAATGGTGGTCTTGATTTATGCTTCTTGGAGTCTACATACACAAATAAGAAATTGATTTTTCCTTTTAATATTTATAATTTCTTTTGTTGATTTTCAAGGATCCTAAGCATGTGAGATTACCTCTCAATGCTACAAAAGTCAGCACTCCCTCTTAGCTAGTGAGGGATTCTCTTGCAACAATTTTTTATTTAAGAAGGAATTCTCCTTAATAGAAAATTTTAATGAGGTTTCCATAATCACGCATGTATTTGTATATTCCAGGTGGACCATGATCCTTTATGACTCTTCAGAAAAATATACAAAACTCTTTTGGTCATGACGTTAGACTAGGCATTAAATATTTTCACCTTTCTATGCAGAGTCCTTTGTGACCAACCAAAGTCCCTATGTTATTTTGAGGTGAGTTTCATCTATCTCCCTTAGTTGACATAGTGAAGTCCTTTTGCTAGCCATGTCCTTTTTTATTCTATGGAGAAGATATATCCAATATTAGTTTCCATTGAACATTTACTTTTGGCTTTAAAAATGAATATATACATATTTTATTATTCAAAATCATTATGACCCAACAAATATTATTTTTCACTGGCTCGTCATTCCCTTCAATAAGGGAGATATCTCGAATCATACTAATCTAAAATTTATCCACAATTTATTCATTGATGAGTATGTACTATAGTTCAATTAATTCTTTCTTCATAATTTATTCAATTTAGTGATCTAGGCATTTCTCTATGCAAAGTCTCACTTTATTTCTTGAGATATATCATAGGTAGTAATGTGCTATATATCTATATTAATATGAAATGTTCAATTTTGAGATATTTAGTCCATGAATATGGATTTCTAATTCAACAAAAGCTTATACAAAATCCTTCATCTTTAGGTCTTCCTTGTGGTAATCTTGGTCGCTCGCTCTAAGAGAGACCATATTAGCAATGTTGCTACAAAATTTATTCAAGATATCATAAAAGAAACGATTATTATTTTAGTAAAATGATAAATAAAAGGAATGTAAGGAGAAAGAATAATAATGATGATGGAAGGATATAGATTACTTATCATTTAAGAGTTGTATGAACTTTTTCTTTGATCCACCTCTTCATATATATTCTTCAAATTCTTTTATGTTTCTTATCTAATATTCCAAAACTAATTCTAGCATTTACTTTCTAGATGTTTTCAATAGTTTATTTGTTTCCTTTAGAGATTAGTTCCATTTTATCATCTAGATGAATCCTAAGGATTTATAGATAATTTTATTTTCCTTTGTATGGAATTCCTTCTTCCTACACACTAACTGGTAGTACAACAATCATTAAATTTTTTCCTTTTATTATATAAATGATAAGAAGAAAGTACCAAGGATTCAATTAATCAAATAATAAATAGCTAAGAAGTAAGGAAGGGAATAACACAAATACTTATCTTTCAATAATCAAATTCTTCAAATGAAGAATTTATTTGACGTTAGAGGTGCCCTCAAATCATTATTTTCTTCATTAAAATTGGAATTAAAATCTTGTGCCTTATCATTATTGCACGGCATCGTGATGCATAGTGACGAAGATTATGAAAGATGAAGCATTTGAATTTTGATAGGTCTTTCTTCTTTTGATTTGATCTATTTGGACTTCTTTCATCAAATTTTACAATGTTCGCATCGTCAAATTTGCCAAAGTTCATCTTTTTAAATTTTCTATGGTTCTTCCCTTTCCTTTTGTGAGTAGAAGGGCTTGAGTCCCTTTGTTTTGAGGTTCATTTTTATCTCGCAACCCAATTTATTCTTGAATACAATAATCCCATACATCACCAAATGATTGTAGTTTGCCACGTGGATAAACACCTTGAATGAATGGTTTCCATCGCAAAGGAAAGCCCCATAGAGAAACTGTAACTAACTATGAATATTTAATTTTTGGGCGAGTGGATATAAGTTCATCTTTGATTTGAATTATTTAAATAAGATAAGATGTGATAAAATCTGTTTTAGTCATTTTAATATTGCAAAGACAATGCTTCAAGGTTAATTTTGTTGTATATAAATTTGTTCGGGAATTATACATTTAGTTGCAACTCTTTATTATTTTAACCTTAGGAATTACATGGTATTTTATAGAGTATACAACAATCTTCTTTTCTTTTTCCTCACTCTTTTTGAACTTTTTTTTCTACTAGAATCCCTTTGCTTCTGAGATATATTTTTCCACCTGACCTAGAAAGTCATTTTCCTCCGAGATGAAAAGTACTTGAGTTTCTTGAGTTTTCCAAGATAATTGATTGCACTTTCCAATGTCTCTTCAATTATGAGCTTTGGAGACATTAATCAAACTGCGAGGAATCAATGTTTGATACCCCTCTTTCTCTAGGACTAATTTAAAAATATTCAATGCTATGCTTCTTGTGGCTACTCCATTACCTAGGTTCGGATAATATGTTGATTTTTCTTGTAGTAGAAATTGAATTTTCTGATTTGATAATTACTTCCAATAATTTTTATTCTTAATTTGTTTTATGTAGTTTATATCATTAAGTAATTATACATAGAATATTTCAACTATAATGTAAAAACCATAGAACCATAAACAGACAACCAAAGACAATAAAAGACACAGGATTACATTGGAAATGGCTAACTTTTGGAAAAAGAAAACCAACTTTTCTACATAGGAAAATGTAATCTTCAACAAATTTTACAAAATAATTTGTCTAGAAATATGTGCCAATTTTTCAATGATAAATACGAGTCAAACCTAGTCAAGCTACCTACCAAGAAATTTGGCCTTCCCATTAAGGTCTTCCCAAAAACTCATATTTTTGCATCTTGTGTCCTTCACTTAAATGAACAGAAAATATCTTGTCTTGTGATATTCGAATTCATGCCAAGTGCGGAGGTCAAATTGTCTTATATATAGTGGTCAAATGAGTGCCCTTGTGATAGGGTAACCTCTAATGGTGGACCCAGCTTAGGTTCCGTTGAGCCTACATAAATAAATATAAAAATTGAATTTCCCTTTTCATATTTATAATTTATTTTGTTGATTTCGAAGGATCCTTAGAGTGGGAGAAAACCTCCCAATTCTATAGAAATGAACACCATATACACAAGAAGGATGCATTATACATGATTACATATGTTATCAATTTAATATATGTAAGTCTTATTTAGGTGGGCTTAGAAAGCACTTTGGGAAATCAACTTGGACCAAAATATTAGGGTGTCAGCTCTAACCAATCATGGATCCTTTACAACAACATTTCCATTTAAATGCAACAAACATTCAAAATTCTTTTACAATAGCAAAGTTATTTTATGAAAAGTGCATTTATATCTTATCACAAGTACTACTTCTTTGATAGTCACATAAAGGGTCTCAAGTTACCCTGGGACAAAATCTACAAATTTGTATCCTTCACAACTTGGATCCTTTTCATTTCACCTTGGACACACTAAGACAATTGTCCACCTCTACTCAATCAC
>APFE031521005.1:2291-24799 GCA_000404065.3 Pinus taeda
GTTACAAAAATAGGATGGCCTATAGTTTTTTGTGTATCGATTTCAGGTCCTAAGGTCGAAACAGTGACATGTGGCACTTCATCCAAGTTCGCTCTACTGAAGCAGTCTATAATCAGGTCATCGTGGGAGATTCGCCATAACTCTACCTTGGAGAATCCAATATTGATCCGACTTGGGGGGTTAGAAAGAGGACTCAGAGGGCTCCAGTAGAAATAAATTTTGTACCTTGGATATCCAAAATTACAAAGATACAACAGATTCAATATCGAGCTCCTACAAAGTGAAAAAAGGTGTGTACTTTTTCAATTTTTTGCATAAGTTTGGTTTGAAAAATTAGTTTGAAGGAATTAAAATGGAATAGTGAATAATTATTATCATTAATTGATGCACCAAAGAAGTAAATTGGAAACACCTAGTAAGCAACATGAAAGCTCTAACATGACTCATGAAGAAGAGGAAGAAATGCAACATGACATATCAAACTTACGAGATTAAGTGCAGCAAAATTCACTCTCACAAAAAGTAAGAGAAGCTCAGATGTATGACATGGAATCTAAGTTGGATGGTTTAAAGAAAGGAGTAGAAGCTAAGATGAATGATGTGGAAGCTAAGATGGATAGCGTGGAAGCTAAGATGGAAGATTTGAAGACAAATTTGACAAATTTTCCACAAGAAATGATTACTAATGGTGAAAGGGTAGTAAAGGAAACTCATGATGAGAACAAAATAAATGTTAATCATGATTTCATAGACAATAACATTGGATTGAAGACCCACCATGTTCAAAAGATCGATATGAGGAAGTTTAATGGCAAGGATCCCGTAACATGGATATTACAAATGGAGCAATATTTCAATCTCAATAATGTGAAAAACACACAAAAGCTACGCATTGCAACTTTATATTTGGAAAAAAATCATTTTGTATGGTATCGATGTCCTCGCTCTCATAAACAAATTGTCACTTGGGAAATTTTTACGGATGAAATGATAGCACATTATGAGGATACAAAAAGAAACACTTTTTTTAGCCAAGTGATAAATCGCAAACAAAAGGGTTCAATGATGGAGCACATTGAGGACTTCCAAAAATTGAATATAAGGGTAAAATATATTCCATATGAGCATAGGATTGATGTGTTCATAGGGACTTTAAAGGATAATATCCAACATGAGGTTCGCCTTTAGGAACCCGATTCATTGGAGAAGGCATTCAGGTTGGCAAGGAAAATGGAAAGAAAAATTATGGCAACAAGGAAGCCTACCACTCACAATTATAAATATGGAAGTGTTGTTGCCCCTAGCCTTCCACAACCTACAAGGTTGACACCACAACAATTGGAATAAAAAATAGCAAAAGGGTTTTGTTACAGTTGTGATAGTAAATACACTAAAGGTCATAAGCGTGCGGAGAAGAAATTATTTTACATAGATTGTGAAGAGGAGGAAGAAAAGGAACATGAAATGTCAAAAGAAGAGGATATACACCAAGAACAAAAACTAGAGAAAGAAGAAATGAATCTGACCACTCCTCAAACTATCAAGGTAGAAGGGCATATCAAGAAGAAAAAGGCAATAGTGTTGATTGATTCGGGAAGTACCCATAATTTTATTCATTGTAAGATAGCCAAGGAATCAAATTGCTTCTCATATCCAGTAACAAAGTGTCAAGTGATGGTTGCAAGTGGAGGAACCATAAATTGATCTAGAAAGTGACATAATATCAAGCTATCCATGGGAGAATATGTATTGAATAGCCCAATGCTTTCCATTCCAATGGGTGGTGTTGGTGTTGTACTAGGAATCCAATGGATACAATCCTTGGGTACAATCCTTGGGTACAATAGCTTTTAATTTTCAAGAAATTTTCATGAAATTTTATTCAGAAGGAAAGGAAGTTGAATTAAGTGGTATCATAGGGAAACCAAGAAATATAATTAGCTCTAATGGAATGACAAAACTTCTAAAGAAGGAACAACAAGGCATAATTGCACAAGTATGTTCAATAGAGGTTCCCACATCAAAACTATATATTTCTCCAGATCCCCAAAGAGTCTTGGACAATCATTCCAAGGTATTTAAGAATCGTAAAGGCCTCCTACCTATTCGTGATCATTATCATCCTATTCATTTGATTCCAAGAAGTTTTCCTCCAAATATTAGTCCTTATAGATATCCCTATGCCCAAAAGAGTGAAATTGAATGTATGGTTGCAAAAATGTTAGAGGCTAGTATAATTCAACCTACTCAAAGTACTTTTTCTGCTCGAGTAGTATTGGTTCATAAGAAGGGTGGATCATAGTACATGTGTCCAGATTATAAGGAGCTCAACAAGCTCACTATTAAAGATAAATTTCACATTCCTATCATTGATGAATTATTGGATGAATTACATGGATCAGTTTACTTCACCAAGTTGGATCTTTGATAAGGATATCATCAAATCAGAATGGAGACTGAATGCATTCCGAAAACAACATTTAGAGCTCATGAGGGTCATTATGAATTTTTGGTCATGCCTTTTGGCCTTACTAATGCACCTTCTACATTTCAGGTTTGATGCTTTCCATTTTCAAACACTTAGAAAATTTGTGTTAGTATTTTTTGATGATATAACAATCTACAACAAGTCTTGGAAGGATCATGTTCAATGCATTGAAAGGGTGCTCAAACTATTGGAAGAGAAACAATTATATGAAAGTATCTCCAAATGTTTCTTTGGAGTAAAATAGTTGAAATATCTGGGTCATATTGTATCTCATGAAGGTGTTAAGGTAGACCTTAACAAAATTAAAACCATTAAGGAATGGAAAATCCCCACATCCATAAAGAATCTGCGAGGATTTCTCGGGTTGATAGGGTATTATCGCAAGTTTGTTAAGAATTGTGGGAGAATAGCAACACCTCTAACAACATTATTGAAGGAAGATGCATTTTCATGGACCCCAAAAGCAATGAAGGCCTTTGAACGTCTTAAAGAGACAATGTGCCAAGCACAGGCCTTAGCTACACCATACTTCACAAAAACCTTTATTGTGGAATGTGATGCCTCAAGAAATGGAATTGGTGATGTTTTAATGCAAGAACAAATACCCATTGCTTTCGAAACTCAACCAATCAAAGGAAAGTATTTACACAATGCTATTTATGAGAAGGAAATGTTGGCAATACTACATGTAGTTAAGAAATGGCAACCCTACATAATGGGAAGACACTTCAAGGTAAAATAGATCATGAAGATCTTAAATACATTTTAGAAAAAATATTATTTTCAGAAGAGAAACAAAAATGGGTCACAAATATGTTGGGTTATGAATTTGAAATCATCTACAAAAAACGGAAGAACTTACCCGCTAAAGATTCCACATGGGAGGATGACAATCTTATACAGAAGCATCCAGAACTACTCAGGCATTGAGAACAACACTTTTTTGAAGGAGAGAGGCATTTTAGGTCCCTATAATACTAGTGATTCCCCCATTACTATTGTCATTATAGCCCTTATTGTTATTGTTGTGCCCCTATTGTGCCCATATTGTTATTAATGTGCCCCATAGAAGCCCACTATTGTTATTTTTGTGGCCTTATATTATTATTGTTAGGTTGGCTTTGGATATATTGTGACCCCTTAGACTCCTATATATAGAATTGTGGCTTTTTCATTTGTATCATCCAAGAATAGGTCATTTTTGTAATATGAAGGAGGTTGCCCCCTTGAAGAGGCTGATTTTGAAGTCGTTGACCTATCTTTTATATATTTTTGTGAGTTGGTTCATAACATTAATGTGAGTCATAGTTCTTTTCAATTCCATTGCACTATTTGATTGCTTACAACTTCTAATCCTTGGCACATCAGTTATGTTCACTATCATATCTCCATTTCATTGGTAGGAAATTCACATTGCCAAGTTGGCCTTGTTTTCATAAGATCACTCAATAACACATACATATTAGGGTATTGACAAATTGTGATGGTTCCCTTGGGATGGGTAGGAGGCTCCTTGGGATTGATAACAATAGCCTTGATTTATCTCTATGAAAGCAACCTTCTTATGCACCTCCACTGAACTGGAGGTATCTAATATACTCGATAGAGAGAGCTTGCTAGTGAAATGATCATAAATTTACACATATCCATCCCATTTAATATAGCTTCATGTTACTTTCATCAAATCATCATATTCATATGTACACAATCCCTCATTCCATGGATATCAATTTTAATTGTGAATTTTCTCAGGGAGAAAAATATATTACTCGACATGGACTCCACAATAGATCAATATATGTTACTAGGTTTATCATTCTGGCTGAACAAGCTTTGAAGGTGAATCACAATTGTGTATTTTGTGCACAATTGGATAGTGAGGGTGCCAAATGGAGGGAAATATGTGACAACGAGCACATTTGTGACACTGAATTGTACCCAAAGGACAAGCACAACATGATGGACGGATGGCTTGATATCACCATTGTCCTTCCGCTCGAAAGAAAAATGGCATCATCATACAAGGTTTCTCTACTTAAAGTGTTTTTGAATTCAGTCATGTTATTGTTTGCCATTCCATAATATTTTGTATATCATAAATTGATATTCAAAGTGTGTCAAATGAACTAACCATCTATGGTGAATCAAGATTGGAATGATGAATAATAGACATTTTTTTCATAGAGAAAAAAGCAAATACATATTTTTAAAAAGAGAGTGCATTAGCATAATATACAGAGATATATAAGGGACTATAGGCTTTCCCATGATCAAAATTAAGATACAATATTAAAAAAAACAAATAAACCTAATTAAGAAAAAATATACGACCCTAACAACGCTGAAAAATAGTTCAAGATACTATATAGTAAAGTCATATAAGAAAAGGCCAAAAAAACAAGAATATGGGACTCCTTAGTCACGAAAAACCCAACCCAGTTCACAGAATCATTAATTGTCAACTTATATTGAACATATCCATCATCCAAAGAACATCCTTGCTTGGGCACAAGGTCCGCTAGAGAATTCAACTCAAGGAAAATATGTGAGAAGGATATTCTCATGAAAGACATCTTCACATCATGAATAAGTAACATCCAACTGTGAATTTCAGGAGGAGAAAAGAAAAAAATGCCCTTATCCCAATTGATGAAAAAATGGGAGTCCCCATAAATGTCAACTTCCTCAATGTCCTGCCAAGAAGCATAGGTGAGAGCACCCCACAATGCTAGGAATTCTACGTTGCAATTACGTTGAACCAAAATAAATGATAGCAAAGTCGTCAATGTAAGAAAATGAAAACTTCATAGCCACACTGACCATCGTGTGAAGCTCCATTGAAAAAGGAAATAGGGGAAGACATTCCAATCTCATAGGTAATATAGATTCTAGAGGTTGGCTTGGGGAGACAGGAGCCGATTTTTGAAAAATGGCCTAAATTCAAATGGAGATAAGAATCAGATCCCAAACTGACTCTTGTAAAATACAAGCAATTCTATTCCTCCAAATTACCCAGACGATATATAGGGGAACTGAACCATACTCTTGCTACTACTGGAATGACAGAGATAAACAAACACTAATTGAGGTTTTGACCACTGATGAACTCAGGTTAAAGTAAAGAGAGACCTCCTTTGAGACCTCAAATAATAAAGGTTTATTCACACTAAGAGGCCATATATTTTAATTTTTATTCACATGTTTTAGTATTTTTTTTTTTTTTTTTGTATTGATTAGTTGCATACTCACTATTGCAATTAGCATAATTTTGTAATGCATATGCAATTGATTCAATTATAAATTCACTTGAGGCATAGTGTGCCTACATATATAGTGCGTATGCATGATGTTGGACACTAAAAAATACTGAAAAGAAAGGACTATGACAAGTTAATAGTTGATGTCATGTTTCATTTTCTGTGATTCATTATATGGTTGTATTATTAGTCCCTACCTTCAGCAAGAATATAGTGATCGATCAATTGTTGACTGCCAATTAATTTATTTTTCAATTGAAATTTTTTAGTGCCTACGTAAATTTAGCCAAAGTTTTATTTTTTCCAGTTGATTCATTTCAATTTTAACAAAAGTTTTAGAGTGATAAAACATTCCACCCACTATTGAAAACTTAATGTGCCCCAATACAGCAAGGTTGGGGCAACACTATTTTATCCAAAGTCTGGTTATTTTATACAAAGCCAGGTTGTGTCAAACTTTTTTGATATCCAAAGTTTTCCGGTGCAAAAGATTTTTATATCCAATCTAAAAATAATTCAACTTTTTTTCTATCCAAAATTTTCAGGTGAAAAAGATTGTTTATATCCAAACTAAATATAATTCCACAAAATTCAGATAATTTATTGCCACATGGCTATCTGCATGCATACAACTCTAGTGCTATCTATACGCGAGCAAGATGATTTCTTATCCACCCCAACCTCTTTTTGATTCTTCCTTTTGACTATCTCCTCGGTTTTGTCATCCCACCCTACAAGCATAAGCTCAACCTCAAAGCAATGGACGAAGCACTGGTATTGTGCATCATAGTTCACTTGCTATGAATTTTTATTTGTATTCACTTTTTCATATATAAATTGTTGGTTCATCTCTGTACTCACAAAATTATTCATTTGAAAATCAAGAAGAAATGAATGAAATAACTTGTTTGATTTTTTTTACTAAAAGAATGAAAAATAGGTTCTTTGTTTAATTTAATCTTTAAATACCACTTTATTTATTTGAACAGGAACTAAAAACCCAACTTCTTTGTTGAGAACTATAGCTTTGTCCATATTTCATCGCTTGAAACATAGATCGGTAGGTCTATTTTTGCATACATATTTATCTGTCATTTTTGTAGTGTGGTCTAGATTGAGAATACTAGCTAAGCCACATATGATGGATGTTACTCGTTCCAATGTTGGTGGATAGAAGCTAGTGGTAGATAAACAGGTGGTGGTGGTAGTGAGCTCGAACACCATAATATATGACTAATTCTGCTACTAATGACTTTGTCTTTGTCCCCCTTGCCAATGGTGGGTATCGATCTGATGAAGAAACAACCCCATAATCTATCACACCATCTCTTACTCCTACTTCATATACATCAACAACTCCTATGGGAAAGATGGGATTGAATGAAGGGGAGCTGGGACTGGAATGAGGAGCTAGGACTGGAACATGTATCTCTAGTTATGCTATTGTTGGTGGATGAGTTAATGGTTCTACTGATGTTGGGTCTAGGTCTAGTGTTGTTGGATTTGTTGGGTCTGGAGTTGTTGGATTTTATAATATTATTGTAGAGTATGGCTTTGATCTACCTCTGCATAATCAAATCCTTTCTCCTCAGAAACTACTGTCAACAGAATAAAAAAAATCAACAACTTCTTCCACAACAATAGGATATGATGGGCATGTGCTCCCCATAACGACACCAGTTCTTGTGCCCCTCCTACCGGCTACTGATCTGGTGCTCTGAAAATGGATGTAGTTGGGTAACTATCTTTACTGAATAAAGAATAAAATATATCATTAGGGATATGAGCATCAACCCACTGCAAAACAATGTAAAATAACGTAGAAGCTAGGATCAACTTCATCTCTAAGTATAAATGTTGAGCCATGCTAGACATCCCACCTTAGGCTTGTTATTGTCATTAAATATAGTTTCTTGAAAATCATATGAAATTCCAATGGACCTGTCTCCATGCAAGTACTTGGTTTTTGTTGGAGTTATCTACTTTGAATGGAATGGAGGAACTTTACTAGAGAAGCTGACAACGACCAACACAAAATGGCAATGAGTTATAGGTGTAATGGACACATGGATGGACAAGATGTTAGTGGCCTTGGAAACATGCGGGTCCACGTTATTCTACTGTGGACAAGCGGCCAAAGGATGGCCCCACGAGGTTCCCATATTTCTATAGGTGTGTGATATGATATCATGTCTCGAACTATTCTAGTCTAATTTAAAACTTTAAAACTTTCAATTTGTTTAAAAAGAAACCTAAAATTTGTTTAAAAGTGATCAAAAGGTTAGTAACTTCTTTTCGAAGTGTAATTATCATATTTTTGCATTTTATTGAATAGGCCATGGTTAAAAATATCTCATGGTAAAATGTTTGTTTTTTATGGCTCTATGCTAAGATAATGGCCCCTTTCAAAGGCTTTACCCTTGCTTTTTCTGGCTCTACATTCATTGTCATAGGACATATCAAATCCCATCCATACTATAATTGAAGTCCCATATGAATAATTTGTATGCTCATTATGACATGGGAAACTGGGAGGTCGATAATTAATCAACCTTTAGATTTCAAAACAGTAGGTAAGGAATATCATTTGTTGCATTTTTTTTTGCTTCGTAATTACCTCTACATTGACACTGTAACAAAGTTTTTGTATTGTAGGTTGTGTCATGAACATGATATGGTGATTTGGCCAGTGCATTCTTCTTTATGTTGGGTTATGTTGCCACATGTATATTTTGTCTCCATCACCCTCTCCCTATCTTATATCTATTATAGGCCCTTCTTCATGGAGTGACTGTTAGTCTGTGAGGTTCTTAAATTATCTACAACTTCTCTTAATATTTGTTTGTATATGTATTCAATAATTCCTTTCTTTGTTATCGCTTATGACATAGTTTTGCTATGTGATTTTTGTAGAGAACGCTCAGAGCTTCCATTAATAGTATTTGTAGATGAGGAGGCTCAGAGCATGATTTGGTAATGCTATAAAAAGGTGAATTTTGCATAGAACACTTAGGGCTTCCATTGTTAGTATTTGCAGATGAGGAGGCTTAGAGCATGATTTGGTAATGTTATAAAAAGGAAAATTATGAATGTTGTAGACAAAGAGAATATCTATATATGTTTAACTTACATGGTAGGGTATAATCTCCTTCTTAGTAATTTCATATCATTTCATAGAATAATTCTCTACTTGAAAGCCCGACAAGCTATAATATCTAGAGGAAATTGTGTGACTACTATTTCTTTTATGAAAAATGGTCTTGGAAATATGCTTGTAACAATCGCATATAAGGTTCCTTAAATGACACCAAGGGTAGAGGTTGCAGTTGCCAAAGTACAACATGTAATCCTAAGGAAGAGGGGCTTTGCTGACTTGAACACATGACTTACTAGGAATCTTCACTTTAAAATTGGTTGCTTAAATTGAGTTTTCTAGCCCACTGACCTAAATTGTGTGTTATTATTTAATATTATGTCATATATGAATGGAAAATATATATTTTACCAGTCATCGAGTCAAATCAGAAATATGAGATGAAGATGGACTTATGATGGGATAGGATGGATGGACTTGGATCATCTCTATCTGCATCGAGATCATAGAATCTAGATGGGAGTTTGAACGTTTCATTCAATTGCTTGTATCTTAGATATTACTTGGACTGTTCATGGTTGCTGATTAATATTTCCTTATTGGAGGGTTTGTCCTTGTTTGTGTATGTTGTATACTAGTGGTTATCTGTAATTTTCTATTTTGTTATTGGATTCTAAGTCTTGGTTGCTCGGCCTACTTTCCTAGCATTTTCATCTTCCACTATGCTTGTGATTTATTAAAATTATAGTGGAATAAGTTGTTCGGATTGCTTTCATGTTTTGTTTTAAATATAATCCTCTTACAATTGCCCACACCTTCATTTATAGTATGAGAGTGTATTAGGACTAGACAGGAGGATGGAGGGTTACGATTGGAGTATATTTGGAGATTGTTTATATTTACAATGTTCAACTATAGATTTATAGCAACCTATTACATTATTTTATTTATATATGGAGAATGATTTGATTTATTTAGAGGAGGATACACAAGGAATGAGAATAATATGCATATTGCAATATACCCCTCAAATATATACATCTCTCCTTGTCTTTCCTAGGCAGAGTCATTTCATTGATTTGTAAGTGGTTACACAACAAAACAAAAGAATATGCATCTCGCAGACTGGCCCTATATCTTTGTTTTGGTTCCATTCACCACTTTTATGGGGGTAGATCCTTATAAATTTACTGTATACCTATTTTTCCCCCTTTTCCTTTATGTTTTTGGGTTCCTTTCAACCTCCCTTTTCACCAATGGTCCTTGTCTTCTCTTAATCCTGCATTGAATAAAGTTCAAGAAGAGACCCTATTTTTCTTTGACTTCATCATATTTCTTTTGGCATAAGTCCTTTTTTAATATGTGTTGTCAGTGTCTAAATTATTTCCAATTGAACTTTCTCCTTAGTTAGACCATGCTATTTAATTTTTTCCTTTCATATATTTTTTTAATGTGAGTTTGTTTTAATCAAATTCTAGATTTTAATTCAGGGCATAAATCAATAAGAACACAGGTTTCATGATTTTAGATTTAAGTTTTTAGTAGTATGAGAAATTCTGAAACTTTTCATTTCACCTCATACTATACGAAATGGTATTTTAAAATTCATATCATATTATTATACGATGTCAAGAATGCACAAGTTTGTTGTGGTACATGTTCATGTGGTGAATGAGATGAACTAGTTTGGAGCATTTCTAGTTTATTTTATGTGGAAACGAGATCATTTATCATAGGATGGATTAAAAAAGATTCATTGTCTATTGATCATTCTATCCATTTTTTTCTAATCTTTTTTTCTCCAACGAAAAATTCTCGGATTTCTATTAACAATCATTCATGTTCAATTAAAGCTTTGGAATCTCTTTCTTTCATTGTTGGGCCTAACACATGACCTGAAACCCTTCGTTTTAAATGTAACCCCACTAATCACCTACTAGCAAGCTTGAGGAGAGCGATCGATAAAGATGGTCTCAGGCAACCACCCTATTTCTTCTTTCCCATGGTTCTCCCTAAATGCGTGGTTGAGTAATGAATCAACACAACCTACCTACACTTAAGAAATAAGTTGGAGATTGACCCAATCTGCAAGAAGTTGGAGATTGACCCAATCTGCTTTCGTTCAGCACTACTGGATGGGTTGAGCGGTTTTGAATGGGATGGAGAAGGAGGATAAAGACCTAGTCCCATTATAGATATGAGGAAAGGATAAATCTGGCATGACCGGATGTTCAAACTCTTCTTCTTCTTTCTTCCTTCTAATTAAAAACAAAAACACTAACCAAAAACGTAGCTTTATTTAATGCATGCTCGCACTAATAGGTGTTGGTCAAAGGTTAAACATATATATAACTAAGCATGGGTATAGATTACCATTACTTTACATGATAGTATGTCATGTGTTAGTAATACTATGGTAATTATAGTACATATGTTTTTGATAAGGTGTTGATGCTAAAGCCTTGGATTTACACTTTCATACCTATATAGTTCAAATGTTAAGTATGTGTATTTACCTATATTAAGAAGGAAGTATGTGTATTTACCTAGATAGTTCATCTTGAAGCTGAAATATTTATCTATGTAGCTAGGTTGAACTTTTGTTCAAACATATGAGGTATGCCGATGAAATGCCAGTCAATGTAGCTCAAGAAATTCACAAACACAAGTGAAGAAGCAAACCAATAGTTGAGCAATGTGACTTTTCAATGCAAATTTCTACTCTAGTCCTAAAGAGAATCTAACATAGTTCAGCTTGAAGCTGAAATATTTATCTTAAGCTCACATATCACTAATCAACTCAGAAAGTAAACTCACTAATAAATTCAGAAAGTTTCCTCACTAATTAGTTTAGGTAGACATACTAGTTCCCTTTCATAAATCACTTGTTAGCATTTAAAAAACCAGTTACCTTCAATAAATCAATTGTTAGCATTTTTTTTAAAGCAATTGTTGTTAGCATGGAGTCTTTTAATGCTTCAGACTTGGAAGGGACTACTGTTGTGTGTCGTTCTTGTTTTATATGGTTGCATTAGTTGGATTGTATTATAATGCGCAGGTTACATTGATCGAATAGAAGTCAAATTATGCCATTTTAAAGTACAAACCCTTAGAAATAGTGTTAATAGACAGTTAAGACTTTAATACAAGAATTTCCTTAAACTTTCAATTAGAAGAAAAATTGTTGTTTTGGGGTATTTTGAGATCAGCTTATAGAAATGCCAATGATGTATTTGTAATTTTGTTTAAATGTCCTTAATAGTATTATGAATTGACTTGTAATAATATAATTAGAACTATAGTAAATTTTTGTTTTTATTTTGAATACATATGGTAGAAAATTCCAAGAACCCGTTGATTGGTTTGGTCTAACTTTTTAGCTCAAGGTTTGATTAGTTTTTATTTTTATTTATTTTCTTAGTAAATAACAACCATTTAACAAGCTAAGAGGAGATAACAATTAAAATTTAATATTAATTCTAGCGTTTATAATATTATTTTTAGGAATTATAATATTAATTTTAGGATTTATAATCCTAAAATTTATAAGATTAATCTTATGGTTCAATATTAATCATAGGTTTTATAACATTAATCCTAAGAGTTATATTATAAGGATTTTAAATATAATCCTTTAGGTTTATAAAGTTATAACTGATTATTAATATATTAATCAAAATGTTAATATATAGGTATTTTAATTAAAAAATATTAATTTATTAATAATAACTATCCATATTATACTACTTACTTATTACATAATTAATTATTAATATTTAATTATGAAATATATATATATATATATATATATATATATATATATATATATATAAACCAACATTATTAACTCATTAATATAAAATTAATAAAATTATTAAAAAGTTTAAATAGCATTAATAACATTTTAGTATAACATTAATCTCTCACACACACATTTATAATGAAGGGTTCTATATTGCATTAAAATATCTTGGTTCGAAGCTGATAACCTTATACATCATATGGAAAAAAGTTCTATTATTATTATTATCTAATTTTAAGGTCACGGCCAAGCCATACATCTAATTGATGTGTGAGACCCACTTGTTTGTGGGACACGGGACCCATCTCTGCGCAATTATTTGACTGCTAAGTCTACAAAGACATGCATACTCTAACTCCCTTTGTTTTTGAACCTGCGACCTCTTAGGAGGAAACACATGCTCTTATCCATTAGGCTGACTCAAATGTAAAATTGACACAGTTAACTCCTCAACTACTATTATCTATTCTAAACATATGTTGTCCTTAAATTCACCAAAATACTCCTAGAAACATGAAATATTTTACATAACATAGGAAAAAAAATTAACCACGACACAAAGCATGACATATCCTCCATTTTTGAGGCAAGCTAGGCACCCTAATCTTCAAGCTCGAGTTGGAGAGAGATTGTGTCTTCTCTATTAGTAGAACTAAGGATATTGTCCTCAAGGAGCTCAGAACTCTCACGTAGCTCAAAAATGTCCTCAGAATCCCTAGGAAAAGCCTCTTCATCATCAGAGCCCTCTGGTTGTGCTAAGTTTCCAACTCAAAAACTTAAAACTTCATTAGCAAGGTGAAAAGAGTCCATTTTAACCTCTAGGATATCCATTAATTGTGTTAGAATCTCACACTAGGCCTTACATTCCAACAAAATCATCTTTGGGTGCTGAGAGATTGATTCACTAAAAAATTTCAGGGCTCCCACCAACCGAAAAAGAAAATTACCAAGCTCTTCCATTGCATTTCAAA
Organism: Pinus taeda; assembly: GCA_000404065.3. Taxonomy (NCBI): domain Eukaryota; kingdom Viridiplantae; phylum Streptophyta; class Pinopsida; order Pinales; family Pinaceae; genus Pinus; species Pinus taeda. Next base: position 15,904 of record APFE031521005.1, read on the forward strand.
TGTAACGCTTCATTTTATCAAACATTTGTCAAACTTGATGCCAAATTTGATAGAGCAAGGTGCCTATCTTAGATTCTAGTTTTCCATATATGAGTTGGTGCTTTATATATGCCAATGAGCAAACCTTACATGATGTGAAGTCTCAACAATCATCTTTATTACCACCTCAGTTCGTAGGCACCCATCTATCAGTGAATTCGGGAACCATTATTGTAAGATTTCCCTCTAAAACTAAATCCAAAAAAGCTAGCGAGTTCACACATGCAGACTGCACTATAGTTGCAGGATCGAATGCTAGCCACATTTAAAATGATTTATTACCTGGAACAATTCTAATCCATATATCATGTTCCTAACACCTTATCATGATCACTGCCTAGGTGTCTATTAATGTACACTCTTCCATAATATACCGTAGTTGTAACCATGCAGGAGAAATTAATATTTTCTCATTATTATTCATGTTTGGATCATCCAAAGAGATCTAACTCCTTATAGTGGATTTGATATTTATAATTTCCATAAGCAGAAATTTAAATGTGATCTTCGTAGTATTGCTTTAAAATGTGATCTGTCATCAATATTTAGAACTCTTTATTCTGGTTGTACTCCTTGATTGGCTAATGAGTCAACCACCATATTGCAATTTCTTTTAATATGGTAAAGCTCAATTAAATCAATATTGTTCAATAATAATTTTATTATTTTCAAAATATAAATGGAAGACGACCCTTCTCTATATTTAATCTCGTTCACCTCTTGAATATGTGCTAAAAGAAAAAAAACTCAAAACTCAAGGTTGTCAGATTGGTGTGGAACCTAGACGACCATGTGCTTCTCACCATCCTAAATCCAGCGCAACATGTTTCACATGAAACGGACACCGTATGACTCTAGAAACGAATTCTATTCACTTTTCCAAACATGCAAATTTTTAAACAAATGACAGCTGAGTTGGGAGTCCATACTACCGACGTGGCACTAACTAGGTAGGATATGTGATCATTGACTTGGTCAATAGGCTCCTTTGGTGAATGAGGTCCTCACAGGTGTCATTTTATTATGGGTGAAATTGGTTCAATCTCATTGGTTGGAATGGTGGCAAACCACGGGCTGACATGTGGACCAACCGTAGGCTACCACATGGCAGCTGGGGATGCCACCAAAATTTTGTTTGAAGTCCGAGTGGAGGCAACAAGGGTCAAACCCGTGACCTCCCAATGCTAATAATAAGTCCTTACCAATGCACCATGATGGTGCATCTTAATATGTATAGATTGCAGTGTATATTTAAATACATGTTGTCATGTTGTTTGGGAATGGGCCAGCCCGCGTGGGGCCAAACCACTATTACATAACCACACATGTGATCATCGCGGAGGAGGAATGGGGGACCAGTTTATGGGAGCAGGCCATTGGCCTTAGGCTCGGGCACGTGCCCACCCCCCCCCCAACATGGCCACAAATTTAAGTACTTAAGTGATAATGAGCATTTTAACTGTCTGACAATTTTGCCAGGTTTTCAACAAAATTACCGCTCTGTTAGTGCATTCTGGGGGTGAAATTATAGGATGATGTCAAATTTTGAGGAATTTGCAGTGCGATTAGCAGAAGATTTGGAAAGGCCATACCTTCTTTAAGCTTTTACCAAATAAAGAGTATAAAGAGGCTACACATGCATTTTTGGGCATTATCAAGCCATTGGAACAAGTTTGAGAGCATCCTGAGCAATTTACATTGATGTATTCACATTTTTTAGCATAATAGAGAGGGCCAAGCCATTGGAAGTTGGACCAAGGAGACATAGCCTAGGATTTGTGAACTCCTTCATTATGTGTTGCTATGATACTATTTATGGTGATGTTAATGTATGTCATTTTTTGTTGTTCACTTATTTGTTTATGTTAATTTGCACATAAAAATTACATAAAAACATTCAAAAACCCATGTTTAAACTTGTAGGAAATCTCACAAATCCTCAAGCACATTTAATATAATCCAAAAAGGAATTTTAGCAGGCAAAATTGATTTTCTTAATCATAACAAGTTTGGCATCAAAGCTCTTGGCTTTATTTGTGCAAGAAGGATTTAACTATTTTGCAAGTTTGTGCCATTCTTACAAGGTTAAAACTCAAAAGAGGAGAAGAGAAACCGGTTGACATCCTTGAAGTTGGTCAAAGGGAAGCAGGGAAAGGTTGCCAAAATCTCCAACACCAATTCTTCCTCAAGTTGTAGTTGAGACATCAGTGAGCATATCTCATGAAGGAGAGCCTACAGTGAAAGAGGATGAAAAGGTATTTAGGAAGACTTTATTTGATATGACAAAAATGATGAATGTCCTCTATGAAGAGAGGAATACCAAATTGCAGGGCGAAAGCTCCAAACCTCCCAAAGGGGAAGGTTATTTAGAAAGAGGAGGTAATGAAAATAGAGGTAAACCTCCAACCTCTAGACCATCTTCTTCATCTTCTTCTTCACAAACATCTTCACCCTCTTCGACTAACACAACCCTTAATCATACTCATTAACATACATCAAAAGGAATCGGTAAATCACCCTTATTAAAATTTGATGTGAAATTTGAAATTCCCATGTATAATGGTGAAGTGAATGAAGAGAAGCTTGACAATTGCGTTCGTCAGCTGGAGGTCTATTTCAGAATTCAAAACCTTCAAGAGGATGACATAAAGATTCAATTAGCTTCCTTGAGGATGGAGGGTGCAACACTAGTATTGTAGGAATCAAAGACACAAGAGGAGATTAAAAAATAGGATAAGATCTCAATTTCTCGGTATTATTTCATTGTTGCAATTAAAAGACAATTCTACCCTCTAGCTTATATGCAAAAATCCTTCATGAATTGGTAGAAATCTAGACAACTTAAACGTAAAAATGTGCAAGATTACACCCAAGAATTCAGATAAACGTCTATAATTTTAGGTGTAGACTTGCAATCACAAGACACATTGCTCAAGTACATAGGGGGTTTACACAGTTACCTTAGGCATATTATCCTAATGTTTAATTCCAATAATATAGATGAGGTGTGCGTGCAAGCCACTCATCTTGAGGCAAGAGGGAAAAACACTCCTGAAGATGGTAATAAAAATCCATTAAAGGGTAAAGGAAAAGAAAATTGTTTGAAAGGGAAGGGAAAGAAAAATGAATCTATCAAGAAGGAAGGAGAGAAATTAACATGCAAGCATTGTTCCAAAGAGGGTCACGATGAATCTCATTGGTGGAAGCTTCATCCCGAAATGAAAACAAAGAAATTCAACAACAAGGGAAACCAAAAGACAATTGAAATGACTCAAGAGGATTTGGGATCCTATTCGGGTGATGAAACTAAAATTACAACTATGGGTATGAAAGGAAAACAATCCACTGCTAGCACTAGTACTTCAAATCCACACAATGAAACTCCAAAGGAAAAGAAGAGGATAGAATTTTTTCACATAAGGGTGATCTCAAAACATAACAAAATTGATACACTTTTCGACAATGGTTGTCAAGCCAATTTAATCTCTGAAAACATTGTCAAAAGTTTAAACTTGGAAACCATTCCAAATCATAAACCATATCCACTTGGATGGGTGTGTGACAATGCAAAATTGCAAGTAACTAGAAAGTGTAAACTGAAATTTGTCATTACTGGAAATTTGATAGATGAAGTTTAGCTTGATGTTGTCCCATTAGACATATGTGGTATAGTTTTAGGTAGCCCATATCTCTATGAAAGAAAATTTATATTCCATAAGAATGAAAAAAAATACCATTTGTTCAAAGATGGAGTAGAATATATTGTGAGAGTTGATAGCAAGAAACTAAATCTCTCACTTGTTAATGTGAGGAAAATGAAAAGACTAGTGAATTCAAGCAAGAATTTTGTGCTTCTAATGATGAAACCCAAGAATGACGTTGATAATGAATCTTTTAAAGGTTGTGATTCAAGATTGAAATCTGAATTTGTTGATGTTGTTACCAATATGATGAGATGTTTCAGGAACCAAAAGGATTGCCTCCCAAGAGAGGAATCCAACATTAGATATAGTTGTAGCAAGAGATTCCTCTTCCTAACATTGGCATGTACAAGATGTCAGTGATGGAAAGTGAAAAAATGAAAAAGAAAATTCAAGAGTTTTTGGATAAATGGATCATCAGGCCATCTTCTTCGTGATGTGGTTCACTTATTTTTTTCGTGCCAAAGAAGGGTGGAACATGGTTCTTATGTGTGGACTTCTATGCATTGAACAAGATTATGGTATAGAACGATTACCCACTGCCTAGAATAAATGACTTACTTGATCAATTGAAATATGAAAATATTTTACTAAGTTGGAATTAAGGAGTGGCTACCATCAAATTAGAATAGTTGAAGGAGACATTTGGAAGACAACATATAAAAAAGAAAGGTTTGTTTGAATAGATAGTTATGCCTTTTGGTTTATGTAATGCTCCTACTACCTTTATGCATGCGAGGAATGATGTGTTGAGGACATTTCTTGATCAATTTGTTATAGTATACTTAGATGACATCTTAATTTTCAATAAATATCATGATGAACATGTCATGTGTGTGAGAAGAGTACTTGATGTCTCAAAGAAATAACAATTGTATTTAAGGATGTCAAAGTGTGAGTTTGGAAAAACTTCTTTAGTTTACTTGCGTCATATTGTTGGAGGGAACTAGTTGAAAATAGATCCCTCCAAGATTGATGTCATTTTGAATTGGCCAAGCCCCAAGATAGTTACCGTGGTAAGAAGTTTTTTAGGAGCAGCACAATATTGGAGGAAATTCAATGCTAACTTTTCTTCTATAGAAGTTCCTTTGCATGCATTGACAAGTGTGAAAAAGGTTTTTCAGTGCAGAGGCAAGCAACAAAATTCCTTTGATTCATTGAAGGAAAATATCATTTCATCTCCAGTATTTGGACTTCCAGACTTGAGATAGTGATTTGAGATGTAGACTGATGCTAGTGACTATGCCATGGGTGCATTCCTCATGTAACATGGTAAACCTATTTGTTTTAATTTGAAAAATTTCAATGGTGCAATGATTAAATATCCTACATATGACAAGGAATTGTATGCATTGGTGCAAAGTGTGACAAAGTGGAAAACTAGTTGATGGGTAAGGAAACAATCATTCACATTGATCGCCAACCATTGAATACTTTCAATCATAATCAAAGTTGCAGCAATCACGACACTTCTGATGGATGGGTTTTCTTCAACAATTCCACTTGGTAATAAGGTATAAAAAAGGTATCTAGAATAAAGTCGCTGATATGTTTTCTAGGCCTATTATTAGTGCAACTACTTTACTCAAGAATAATTTTGTTTGGCATGAAATTTTTATTGAGCAATATGCATTAGACAATGAAATTCATGATGTTTATGCAAGCTTGAGTCAAGGTAAACAAGTAGAGGAATTGGATTATCATTTTCATGATAACTTGTTGTACCATCTTGGAAATCTTTGTATTCCATGGGGAGAAAGAGTCAACATCATAAGAGAGGCACATACTTATCTTATTGCTGGTCATTTTTGTGTGTGTGAAGGTGGCACATCTACAAAGGTATTGTTATTGGTCTTGTATGATTGAAAGTGTGTCACGTTTTATTAAAGGATGTTCATTATGTGAAGTCAATAAACCTAGAAATAGGAAGTTAGGATTGTAGACACCACTTTTGGTTCCTTCGTGACCATGGGAGAGCGTTTCTATGGATTTTGTAGGAGGTATTCCATTGTCAAAAAGAGGTCATCATTATTTGTATGTAGTTGTGGATAGGTTCAGCAAAATGTGTATTTTTATGCCATGTAAAAAGAAAGTTACATCTAAACAAACTTCTTATTTATTCTTTCAGAATATATGGGTGCATTTGGGATTGCCCACATCAATTGTTAGTGATCGAGATTCTCGCCGTGTTGGAAATATTTGGTCAAGCTTGTGGGCATTCATGGACACCAAACTGAAAAAGCGTACAACATTTTGTCCACAAACAGATCGACATATAGAGGTGGTGAATAGAACAATGATACATATTCTTTTTGGGTATTGCAGCAAGCATCCTAAGTTGCGGGATGAACATTTGCACTATATTCAACATGCTTACAACAGGGTCAGTCACTTTTCAACTCAAACATCGCCATTTGAGGTATGTTTTGGATACTTGCCTAAGTCTCCTTTGCATTTTATTTTTTGGAAAGATGTTGCTATTAATGGTCATGGTGACATAGACAAAGAAATAAGGTTCATTGAAGAAAACAATTGGTACGCCAAAGAGTTCAAGAACAACTTGAAAAGAGCCAAGGCAAGTACAAATCAAGGCACGACAAGCATCGTGTAGATCACAAGTTCCAATTCGGTGATGAAGTTGGCTTCACATTAGAAAAGAGAGGCTCCAAGGAGAAGGTAAAAAGCTAAAAGCAATTCGATATGGTCCATTAAGAATTTTGGAAGAGATGGTAACAATGCCTTCAGGTTGGATTTTCCTTCATATATGAAAATTTATGTTGTTGTTAATGTTGAGAACTTAATGTTGTATGTGCATCCTTTGATAGAATACAGAGGAGAAAATGCCCAAATTCCTTCCATTGAGGAATTTTATCTTGAATAACTTGATGAACTACAGGAAGACACCATTCTTGATAGAAGAACAAGGTCTTCAAAACGAGGGAATGTGGATTACCTTTGAGTGAAGCTCAAGGTAACAAATCCTTAAAAGGCCAAATTCATTAAGATTGGAAGGGTAAGGGAACTGCACCCTTACCTGCTCGACAACTGAAAGTGATCTTTTGGGGTCCAAAAGGCTTCCAGTGGGGAGGAATCATCAGGTGCTAAAAAAAAGCTCAAAATTCAAAGTTGTCATATTCATGTGGAACCTAGACACCTGCGTAGTGCTCGTCGTCCTAAATCTGCCACAATTTGTTTCATGCAAAACGGACTCTGTATGACTCCAAAAATGAGTTCTTTTCACTTTCCCAAACAGGAAAAGTTTTCAAACAAAATAACAACCAAGTTAGTAGTCCGTACTATTGATGTGGCACTGATAAGATAGGGTATGTGGTGATTGACTTAGTCAACGAGATCCTTTGGTGAATCAGGTGCTAAGAAGTGTCATTTTATTATGGGTGAAATTGGTGCAATCTCATTGGTTGGAATGGTGGCCAACCACGGGCTGACACGTGGCCCAGTGGGAGGCTACCACATGGCAGCCCAGCAAGCCACCAAAATTTTGTTTAAATTCTGGGCCGAGGGAGCAAGGGTCGAACCCGCGACCTCCCAAAAGTAATAACAAGTCATTACCAATGCACCATGACCATGTGTCTTAATATGTATAGACCACGGTGTACATTTAAATACATGTTGCCGCATTGTTTGGGAACAAGTAAGCCCATGTGGGGCCAACCAATGGCTACATAACAGTGCATGTGATCACCGCAGAGGAGGTGTTGCGGCCCGACTGGTTGGGGTGGGCCGTTGGCATTAGCCTTGAGCACATGGCCTCCCTGCATGGCCACAAATTTTGCAACTTAAGCGTTAGCGGGAATTTTATCTGTCCAACAATTTCACCCAGTTTTCAGTGAAATTGTCGCTCCGTTAGCGCGTTTCGGGGCGAAATTGTAGGGTGATGATGGATTTTGGGGAATTTGGGGTGCAATTAGTAGAAGATTGGGAAATTCCATAACTTCTTTAGGTTTCGACAAAATTAGGATCAAAACAAGGTACACAAGCATTTTTGGGAATTTTGGAGCCATTGGAACAAGTTTTAGAGCATTCTGAGCATTGTAAACTGATGTATTCAAATGTTTTAGCATAATAAATGGGGCCAAGCCATTTGAAGCTATACCAAGGAGACGTATCCCAGGAGGGATGAACTCCTTCATCATTTGTTGTAGTGATACTATTTATGGTGATGTTAATGTCTATCATTTTCTATTGTTCAGTCATTTTTTTATATTAATTTGCATATAAAAATTACATAAAAACTTTCAAAAGCCCATGTTTAAACTTGCAAGCACTCTCACAAATCCTCAAGCATATTTAATATGATTTGAAAATGAAGTTTAGCACAACAAACCTAATTTTCTTAATCAGATGACCTCTTGAATTACTATCATGTAATCGCCAAACATCGTTACATGACTATGTCCTCTAGAGAAGGGTAACTCCAATCCATGCAACAAAGCTAAATATTTTGTCTAGTTGTTTGTAGATATCTCAAGGTCATAGTCACATTAATTCTCCCTTTGTTCATTGGGATGAAAGATAACACCTCCCGCTCCTAACTCCATGGACATATTAATGATATATTAGGCTACACATTTATAAAGTTTTAACTATAAATTAATCTATACATTAACACATGTTAACTATGGATTACTATTGTTGACATGACCAACTATTATCATCATCACCATCATAGTCAACACTAGTCAACATGATTACCATGGTGAACCATAATTACCTCACGAATCATGGTCTATCTATAAGTGACATATATTGAACCATAGTGGATGGTCATGATTAACCATGGAGACATATAATGAATGACTAGGATGATCAATATTAACCCTGGGGTTTATAATATTAATCATAGGGTTTATATGTAGGTTTTAACCCCGTACAGAAATTACCTGCATACGAATTCTAAATCACCAGAAAATAAAAATGTGAGAGCATAACCCATAAAACACATATACACAGAGATTTCCCACTGGATCTCAAGACCGAGACTACCAGCTTGATTTTTCATTATATTCCTTTCAATGTTACAATACATATTTATACATGCCGAAGCATCCAATACCATGGACCGAAAAACCATCGAGTCCAAAACTGTGGACCGAAAACCATAGGTAGGTTCGGCCAACCTAATATAGGGTCCAAAA
>APFE031521006.1:0-15725 GCA_000404065.3 Pinus taeda
AGAGACTTATATTGTATATACCAATCACTAGGCAAGGCTTCTTTATCATAATGAACTCCTTCAATTTGCGCATTGCCTACACCTACTGCAACACAATCTCTTAATACTGGTTGTTTTAGCTTTTGATGCACTGTATTTGTCAATTGGAATGAAGTTTGAACAATTACTGACAAATACTCACTGTCATCAACCATCGAGAGACCCTGAACTCCTATTAGTGTCTTCCAGCAATCTTTGAGATGGACATCTGTTAAGCTAATTGCATAGTCAGGAAAGATTGTTCCATATTGACATCCCGAAGAAAGATTTCCTTGGATAGTACCAATTCGGGCATGATCATATATGTTATGTCTTGTATCAAAGAGTTCTGCTATACAAGGAGTATTTAAGCCTCTATGAACCAGCGGGGCTAACCCTATCCTTATTCCTCCAAAATGCAGATAAAAGAATCTTTTTTCTGCATGATATTTTCTGAACTTCTTAATTTCTTCATCAGAAAACAAATTCAGACCTATAATTTGAACAGATGGACCTTTAATTCTAACTTTCAGCTCGATTTCTTTGAAATAGGCCTTCTTTGTTAACTTGAACATTACTGGAACGGGATAAATTTCTTTTGTGTTTAAGGCCGGGGGATTCCAATTTTCTGGGTCTTCTACCTTTTCATGTTCAATTATATCTGTTTCCTGGGATCTATTTTCTACCTCAGAAATGGAAGATTTATCTATCGTAGAAAAAGATCTCAAAAATTTTGCCATTCTTAGTTGGACTAATTCTATTCCAGAGATTGACTGAAGTAGCGTTTATTTACTCAGTATTCGTAAAACGAAATACTTTTCGAAGGCTACCTGGCTATCTTCAGACTCTGTCTATAGAATTCAAACGAACAGAATCGAGGTATGGCTCTGATACCACAATCAATATTAAACAACATTCGAAACAGAGGCTGACATTCGAAACAGAGGCTGAGTAAGACTTACTCGAAAATAAAGCTTTCCTTCCACCCTTCTGATACAGGTATCTGATCCTCAGGCGATCATGCGCGACACGACCTCTGCTTCATAGGTCTTCACTTCAGCGCCTTACAGCTCAAACCTCTTTTGGATTATAAAAACTGTCCTCAGACAGGCGGCCCAGAAGGCTTCGATATTAATAAAAACAAGAGAATACAAAGCTTATTACAAACTCAGACTCAAACTCAGACTCACACAGACTCAAAACACTCTCAATGCTCAGGATGATCCTAACGATCTCCTAATACTCTCTTATATAGTGTTATACCTATCTAATACTGACGTCAAAAGAAAAATAATTGAGGGTCCTGTCGGTATCTTTATCCACCGACGGTGTCTACTCAATTATTTTCTGTACAAAAGAATCCTGTCACAACATGTGATCAACCTTATCACATTGCTGACAAAGATTCTACCATGTGTTGGTATCTTTATCCACCGACGGTGTCTACTCAATTATTTTCTGTACAAAAGAATCCTGTCACAACATGTGATCAACCTTATCACATTGCTGACAAAGATTCTACCATGTAGGGCTTCTTGTTTCCCAAAGATCCTCTTCGGATGGTCCTGGAGACGGTTCGTAATCATCATACTGTTGTTGATAGTACCTGGCCATGACCCGATTGTATTGTTCATCGATTCCTTCATTTGGATCTTGCGCATCTGTCATCTCTACTTTTTCTTTTTCTTGTATTATTGTTGTCCGGCTAGATGCTGCTGATGAAGATTCCCCTTTGCTGAGATTCGTTTTTATCTTGTGTAGGCCCTGTTGTTGTGGAGTATATTGTGCTTCTTGTTTTTCCCACTTGTTCAAAAACGGAAGACCACTTATGTCTATGTCAAGAAACGAATCTTTAAAAGCACTACGAGTTGCAGGTGATTTTTGTACTGCCAGTTCAACACCATCTAAAAGCTCCCACTTGAAGATCTGAAACATATTTGTGGAACTTTCAATTGAATGTTGTATCCATAACCGACAATTTTCATTTAATTCATCTTTATGTTGCCATCCCAATTCAAATATCATTGATGTACATATTCTTTTAGAAATCATCAGGCTTATGAGATGGATGACATTGTTGTTCCAATTTGGATGTGAGACCGAGATTGTTATTAACGCCTTCTGATTAATTATAAACTTGAGTGTTTTAGGCTGACCTTGCAATTCATCTAATTTCTTGAGAATCTGCACCTTCTCTGTCAATCTTAAATTTCCAAATTCGTGAAACCATTCGGCATGCTGCTTAATAAGCTCCTGATTGTTACCTGTTTCAAAATTACCAATTTTCTCATAACTAAAGATTTGATTGAAAGGATTTGGTTCAATGTTATCTCGGATCCTTAGACTATGAAAATCCCAAGGATATGAAAATGTTTTCAAATACTGCACTGTTCGCTGAATGCACTGGGAGATTCTGGTAGATGGAATTTTTGTACATTTTGCTCCTCTAATTTCCCAATCTGCAAAACCTTCAAAAATCTCGTATTGAGGGAAGGAGTCAGTATTTGCATAGTTTTCATCAATCCTTTGGAGAAATGCTGATTCTAATTCTTCAAAAATATCTGGAATTTTTAATGAAACCAAATATTTTACCATTTCTTCCTTTATGGGTATTTCTTCAAGATCTAAGATCTTAGCACCTGTGAATAGGCTGAATGCAAAATCTACACCACCTATGATCTGATAATAATTTAAAATCATGAGGGTCCAGATCATTTCTTTAGTGTAAACGCTAGACCATAGATCATTGAGGCTTCTGAAATAAAGTTTGACTTTCATGTTTGGTAAAGAAAATATTTTTACCAAGTTGTCATCTAAGCCCAAGGATATACCCAAGTTTTTTGATTGCCATGCTTGGCACTTGCGAATCCACATGTTTCTTCTAAGCCTCAGTCCTACCACCTTTTTTATTTCATCAGTGAGCCAATTGACATGGCTTTCCAGAATTCTGAATCTATCGACAAAAGTGGCAAAACTGTCATCTTCTGGTTTTTTTACCTGGAATTTCGAAAACTGAATATTTACAAGTTATATACATTTTGTTCATGTCTCTTGTCAAGGAGTCTGTCAGAAAATTTGAGTTACCTGGGATCCATTCAACTTCAAATTCAAACTGTTGGAACCAAATCTGCCAAGCTAATATTCTGCCTTTAGCAATTTGCCTTGAAATTTTGGCAGATAAGAAATATTTGAAATTTCTGGAATCTGTTCTGACTAAAAATTTTACGGGTGTAAGATATACCTCAAATCTTTGTATCCCGTTGAAGATAGCTAATGTTTCTTTTTCAGCAATGAAATAGTTCTTCTGACTAGATGTGAATTCCCCAGAAGCATAACCGCAAAGATTCTCTTCAAGTTTACCTTCACTATTTCTTCTTTGTTCTAATAAAACGGCAGCCCAAAAATCTAAAGAAGCATCTGTCTGCAGAATAAGTAATCCATCACCTGGTGGTTGAAGTTTTGGTAGATGCTGGCATTCTTCTTTCAAACTTTTAACGGCTTCAGTTGCTTCCTGTGACCAACCTTGTTTTTCATGTTTTCTGATAGGTGCTGTCTTTTCTGATAGATTTGGAATGTATTTGTGAAGATAATTTAAGACTCCCAAAAATCTTTGAATGGTCTTGGTATCCTTCAATTCATCAGGAAACTGAGTCAATTTGGTTAAAACATGAGGTTGCATTTGGATTGCTCCATTAGCAACATTAATTCCCAGAAAATCCATATTTTCTTGAAACAGAGACATTTTTCTTTCTGACAAGACTATTCCATGCTGCTGAACTTCTTTTAAGAAAATTTCTAAATGCTCTAAATGAGTATGTATATCTGGGCTATGTACAAGAATATCATCTATATATGTGACTATAAAATCATATTTAGCAAAAATATAGTCCATTCTCCTCTGGAAGAATGCGGGGGCGTTTTTTAGACCAAATGGTACCACTTTCCACTGATAAAATCCTGCTGGGCAAATGAAAGCGGTTTTATGCCTATCCTCTGGTTGGATCTGAATCTGATAGTATCCCGACTTCATGTCAAACTTACTAAACACTTTGCTGTGCTGAATCTTCTGCATGATTGTCTCAGGTCTTGGTAATGGATAGTTAAAACTTTGAGTAATAGCATTAAGAGGTTTGTAGTTTATTACCATTCTTGGCTTACCTCTTACTATTTCAGAATGATTCCTCACAAGAAATGCTGAACAAGAATAATGAGATTCGCTGGGCTCAATAAGCTGCATCTGTAGTAATTCTTTTATCTGCTTCTTTATCTCTTGCTCATCTGCTGGGGTACAAGGAATCATCTTACCTTTTACGCCATTATCGTGCAAAGTGACGATTTCTTGCATCGGGCTCTCTGTCAGCCAAAACTGTTGTGGGTTTTCAGAACAACTCTTCAACAATCTTTGATAGATATTACTTTGTTCTTTTGACCAGTTGGGATCTATACAAGCTAATTGTTTTGTTTTTGATTCTGCTCTTTGTTCATAGAATTGTAATACTTCCTGCCAATCATCAGAATCTTGTTTTGGTTTTCTGGTTCCTATTCTTTTCTGGCTATTTTCTTTCCTGGCTTCAGAGTTTGCAATAAACAATCTAGGAACAGCAATAGCTTTCTTTTTTAAATTAATAACCAGCTTATCTTGACTGATTGTAACTGGAAGAACAGAATTTATAAATGGCATTCCCAACATAAGACTTGCTGAAGGATCAAAATGCTGAATTGCAGAAATCTTAACAATACTCCCTCCCACTTTTAAAGAGATATTATCAACATAATGTGTTAGATTCACAGATCCTCCTATGGTTTCTGAAACCAAAATATTTTTAAGTGGTTTCCACAGTGATTTGAATAAAGAGGGTCTAGCCAAATTATTTGATCCACCGGTGTCAACAAAAGCATCAACAGAAATCCATTCATTTCTTACTTGAACCTGAACCGGGATATAAATGAGGCTATCTGTTTTGACAATCTTTTTTAACAACCCATTTTCTTCTATTCTCTTAATTTCTGGTTGAGGCAAACTTGTGGAAACAGTTGTTTTCTTTTCAAATGGACAAAAAGCATTTATCTGAGGGTAGGGTGGCATAGGTTGTTTCCCTTGCCTGATTGATAATGAAGCAGTGCTTACAGACTCATCGTCTGAATCATATGAGGTCTCGCTGGTAACATCATAATCTGTGCTACTTTCTTCTTCACTATAATGCTTTTCATCTGACCATTCGTCATCGGAACATGACCTACAAACATTCATTTTTTGTACAGTTTCTTCGTCTTCTTCTGCTTCTGCATCTGATATTTCAGTCAAAATATAGACATCTGAAACTTCATCATTTGAGTTTACAATTGACCAATCATCCTGGAAATCTTGAATGTCTATACAGGCTTTTAAAGCACTGGATGATTTTTGCGGGCACTTTCTTGCAAAATGTCCTTCTTTTTTACAAATGAAACAACAATTATTGTTTCTTGGATTTCTTCTTTTCTTCAAGAATTTATATTTTCTGAATGGCTTTCTTGGATTAGAGACTTTCTTGGGTTTGTATTTGCCATACCTCTTTGATTTTCTTTTCTTAAAAGGTGTCCATGGCAATACTGCTTGACAAACATTGGAGCTTGGAGTAATATCATTAGCTTTCTTCTGCCAACATAAATATTTAACCTTTTCTGAAACTCTAAACAGAAGATCCACCCAATATATTTGCTCTAATGTTTTATATTGCAATTCTATGTCTTTCATTATGAGGTCTCCTAAATTGCCTGGTATTTTTGTTAAGTATGCGATTTTCTGAGCCACATCATTTGAAAGATTAGCTTTATAAACCTTAGCCATAAAATCTTTACTGAACTGATCTAAATATTTTAGATCTTTTAATTCCATCCTGCTAAGATCAGTTAGAAGCTGTTTTCTTTCATCAATCGGTTCTGGAACGAACTGTGTTTTAAGTAACACTTCTAGAGTGGCTAATCCTGATTCCATGACGGCAATTCTTTCTTCCGGAGGTGGTCCCATCCACCAGTCGTATACCATTCCTGCCATTCTTTTCTCTGCTAAAAGTATAATAGATACATTATCCAGTTTTGTTGTAACCTGCATCTGATATAGGGCTCCTATCCATATTCTAATAGATTCTCCTGGGTTAGAAGAATTATCTAGATCTAGAATGTAGCCACTAGCGTTTGCTGCTGACAGGTCTTCTTCAATTCTAGGATACTTAGCAACTTCTCTAAATATATGTGCCTTATTCTGGTTACGTATCAGAGCCATACCTCGATTCTGTTCGTTTGAATTCTATAGACAGAGTCTGAAGATAGCCAGGTAGCCTTCGAAAAGTATTTCGTTTTACGAATACTGAGTAAATAAACGCTACTTCAGTCAATCTCTGGAATAGAATTAGTCCAACTAAGAATGGCAAAATTTTTGAGATCTTTTTCTACGATAGATAAATCTTCCATTTCTGAGGTAGAAAATAGATCCCAGGAAACAGATATAATTGAACATGAAAAGGTAGAAGACCCAGAAAATTGGAATCCCCCGGCTTTAAACACAAAAGAAATTTATCCCGTTCCAGTAATGTTCAAGTTAACAAAGAAGGCCTATTTCAAAGAAATCGAGCTGAAAGTTAGAATTAAAGGTCCATCTGTTCAAATTATAGGTCTGAATTTGTTTTCTGATGAAGAAATTAAGAAGTTCAGAAAATATCATGCAGAAAAAAGATTCTTTTATCTGCATTTTGGAGGAATAAGGATAGGGTTAGCCCCGCTGGTTCGTAGAGGCTTAAATACTCCTTGTATAGCAGAACTCTTTGATACAAGACATAACATATATGATCATGCCCGAATTGGTACTATCCAAGGAAATCTTTCTTCGGGATGTCAATATGGAACAATCTTTCCTGACTATGCAATTAGCTTAACAGATGTCCATCTCAAAGATTGCTGGAAGACACTAATAGGAGTTCAGGGTCTCTCGATGGTTGATGACAGTGAGTATTTGTCAGTAATTGTTCAAACTTCATTCCAATTGACAAATACAGTGCATCCAAAGCTAAAACAACCAGTATTAAGAGATTGTGTTGCAGTAGGTGTAGGCAATGCGCAAATTGAAGGAGTTCATTATGATAAAGAAGCCTTGCCTAGTGATTGGTATATACAATATAAGTCTCTGGCTGCAGATAGTTCAAATAAATTTGTCAAGAGAATGTATGTAGCAGATAATTGTGTAAAAATCTTGCCGAGTCAACCTTCAATACCAAGACCAATTGCTTTGCCAGAAAAACATGTCTTACCAGCCCAAAGTGAACCAGTCCTTACCAGTGGAAGAAGGTCTTTTTATCGTCAGATCGCTATACCAGAAGAGCCTAGTACTTCCACTAGTACTCCAAGGTCTGATACTCAGCTGTACATACCAGAAGAAAAGCCATTTTTAGCTGTCAATAAAATGTTTAGAACATATGTACATAATTTCCCACCAGTAGATGAATTTCAGTATGCAGCTAAGAGATATGTAAAAGGAGGAAAATGGCCACCAAAAACAAAGTTTTGTACTACTTCATCTCTTTCAAAACAACCACCTACTAGAGCTGACTGTGCTCCATTATTAGAACACAATTCACAAAATCCAAGTGATATGGATCAAGTACATCAGATAGGAAATTATCTGACCACTTGGTGTGCTTATGCCGAAGATGTTCTAGATAATCTAGGTGAACAAGCTGAGCTTATCAATGCAAATCTGAAATTACTATATGATGAGCAACAGAGAGAGAAACAAGAAAAAGAAGAAAGGAGAAGAAGAAAACAAAAGAAAAAGGCCAGAGAAATTCCAAAATTTCATAGAGATATGTCTGTCCCTAATCATTGGGATTTAGAAGAAGAAAGCAAGGAGAAATCAGAAGAAAATACTTCTACAGATGAAGGTACTTCTAAAGATACTGGGAAGTTAACCAGTGAATCCAAGACCTTCAGAGTTCACAAACCTTTTGAGTCAAAGAAAGAAGTGATGACTTTGTCTGAAGCCGCCTCTAGATTTCCATCCTTTATTTTGCCATCTATACGTAACCAGAATAAGGCACATATATTTAGAGAAGTTGCTAAGTATCCTAGAATTGAAGAAGACCTGTCAGCAGCAAACGCTAGTGGCTACATTCTAGATCTAGATAATTCTTCTAACCCAGGAGAATCTATTAGAATATGGATAGGAGCCCTATATCAGATGCAGGTTACAACAAAACTGGATAATGTATCTATTATACTTTTAGCAGAGAAAAGAATGGCAGGAATGGTATACGACTGGTGGATGGGACCACCTCCGGAAGAAAGAATTGCCGTCATGGAATCAGGATTAGCCACTCTAGAAGTGTTACTTAAAACACAGTTCGTTCCAGAACCGATTGATGAAAGAAAACAGCTTCTAACTGATCTTAGCAGGATGGAATTAAAAGATCTAAAATATTTAGATCAGTTCAGTAAAGATTTTATGGCTAAGGTTTATAAAGCTAATCTTTCAAATGATGTGGCTCAGAAAATCGCATACTTAACAAAAATACCAGGCAATTTAGGAGACCTCATAATGAAAGACATAGAATTGCAATATAAAACATTAGAGCAAATATATTGGGTGGATCTTCTGTTTAGAGTTTCAGAAAAGGTTAAATATTTATGTTGGCAGAAGAAAGCTAATGATATTACTCCAAGCTCCAATGTTTGTCAAGCAGTATTGCCATGGACACCTTTTAAGAAAAGAAAATCAAAGAGGTATGGCAAATACAAACCCAAGAAAGTCTCTAATCCAAGAAAGCCATTCAGAAAATATAAATTCTTGAAGAAAAGAAGAAATCCAAGAAACAATAATTGTTGTTTCATTTGTAAAAAAGAAGGACATTTTGCAAGAAAGTGCCCGCAAAAATCATCCAGTGCTTTAAAAGCCTGTATAGACATTCAAGATTTCCAGGATGATTGGTCAATTGTAAACTCAAATGATGAAGTTTCAGATGTCTATATTTTGACTGAAATATCAGATGCAGAAGCAGAAGAAGACGAAGAAACTGTACAAAAAATGAATGTTTGTAGGTCATGTTCCGATGACGAATGGTCAGATGAAAAGCATTATAGTGAAGAAGAAAGTAGCACAGATTATGATGTTACCAGCGAGACCTCATATGATTCAGACGATGAGTCTGTAAGCACTGCTTCATTATCAATCAGGCAAGGGAAACAACCTATGCCACCCTACCCTCAGATAAATGCTTTTTGTCCATTTGAAAAGAAAACAACTGTTTCCACAAGTTTGCCTCAACCAGAAATTAAGAGAATAGAAGAAAATGGGTTGTTAAAAAAGATTGTCAAAACAGATAGCCTCATTTATATCCCGGTTCAGGTTCAAGTAAGAAATGAATGGATTTCTGTTGATGCTTTTGTTGACACCGGTGGATCAAATAATTTGGCTAGACCCTCTTTATTCAAATCACTGTGGAAACCACTTAAAAATATTTTGGTTTCAGAAACCATAGGAGGATCTGTGAATCTAACACATTATGTTGATAATATCTCTTTAAAAGTGGGAGGGAGTATTGTTAAGATTTCTGCAATTCAGCATTTTGATCCTTCAGCAAGTCTTATGTTGGGAATGCCATTTATAAATTCTGTTCTTCCAGTTACAATCAGTCAAGATAAGCTGGTTATTAATTTAAAAAAGAAAGCTATTGTTGTTCCTAGATTGTTTATTGCAAACTCTGAAGCCAGGAAAGAAAATAGCCAGAAAAGAATAGGAACCAGAAAACCAAAACAAGATTCTGATGATTGGCAGGAAGTATTACAATTCTATGAACAAAGAGCAGAATCAAAAACAAAACAATTGGCTTGTATAGATCCCAACTGGTCAAAAGAACAAAGTAATATCTATCAAAGATTGTTGAAGAGTTGTTCTGAAAACCCACAACAGTTTTGGCTGACAGAGAGCCCGATGCAAGAAATCGTCACTTTGCACGATAATGGCGTAAAAGGTAAGATGATTCCTTGTACCCCAGCAGATGAGCAAGAGATAAAGAAGCAGATAAAAGAATTACTACAGATGCAGCTTATTGAGCCCAGCGAATCTCATTATTCTTGTTCAGCATTTCTTGTGAGGAATCATTCTGAAATAGTAAGAGGTAAGCCAAGAATGGTAATAAACTACAAACCTCTTAATGCTATTACTCAAAGTTTTAACTATCCATTACCAAGACCTGAGACAATCATGCAGAAGATTCAGCACAGCAAAGTGTTTAGTAAGTTTGACATGAAGTCGGGATATTATCAGATCCAGATCCAACCAGAGGATAGGCATAAAACCGCTTTCATTTGCCCAGCAGGATTTTATCAGTGGAAAGTGGTACCATTTGGTTTAAAAAACGCCCCCGCATTCTTCCAGAGGAGAATGGACTATATTTTTGCTAAATATGATTTTATAGTCACATATATAGATGATATTCTTGTACATAGCCCAGATATACATACTCATTTAGAGCATTTAGAAATTTTCTTAAAAGAAGTTCAGCAGCATGGAATAGTCTTGTCAGAAAGAAAAATGTCTCTGTTTCAAGAAAATATGGATTTTCTGGGAATTAATGTTGCTAATGGAGCAATCCAAATGCAACCTCATGTTTTAACCAAATTGACTCAGTTTCCTGATGAATTGAAGGATACCAAGACCATTCAAAGATTTTTGGGAGTCTTAAATTATCTTCACAAATACATTCCAAATCTATCAGAAAAGACAGCACCTATCAGAAAACATGAAAAACAAGGTTGGTCACAGGAAGCAACTGAAGCCGTTAAAAATTTGAAAGAAGAATGCCAGCATCTACCAAAACTTCAACCACCAGGTGATGGATTACTTATTCTGCAGACAGATGCTTCTTTAGACTTTTGGGCTGCCGTTTTATTAGAACAAAGAAGAAATAGTGAAGGTAAACTTGAAGAGAATCTTTGCGGTTATGCTTCTGGGGAATTCACATCTAGTCAGAAGAACTATTTCATTGCTGAAAAAGAAACATTAGCTATCTTCAACGGGATACAAAGATTTGAGGTATATCTTACACCCGTAAAATTTTTAGTCAGAACAGATTCCAGAAATTTCAAATATTTCTTATCTGCCAAAATTTCAAGGCAAATTGCTAAAGGCAGAATATTAGCTTGGCAGATTTGGTTCCAACAGTTTGAATTTGAAGTTGAATGGATCCCAGGTAACTCAAATTTTCTGACAGACTCCTTGACAAGAGACATGAACAAAATGTATATAACTTGTAAATATTCAGTTTTCGAAATTCCAGGTAAAAAACCAGAAGATGACAGTTTTGCCACTTTTGTCGATAGATTCAGAATTCTGGAAAGCCATGTCAATTGGCTCACTGATGAAATAAAAAAGGTGGTAGGACTGAGGCTTAGAAGAAACATGTGGATTCGCAAGTGCCAAGCATGGCAATCAAAAAACTTGGGTATATCCTTGGGCTTAGATGACAACTTGGTAAAAATATTTTCTTTACCAAACATGAAAGTCAAACTTTATTTCAGAAGCCTCAATGATCTATGGTCTAGCGTTTACACTAAAGAAATGATCTGGACCCTCATGATTTTAAATTATTATCAGATCATAGGTGGTGTAGATTTTGCATTCAGCCTATTCACAGGTGCTAAGATCTTAGATCTTGAAGAAATACCCATAAAGGAAGAAATGGTAAAATATTTGGTTTCATTAAAAATTCCAGATATTTTTGAAGAATTAGAATCAGCATTTCTCCAAAGGATTGATGAAAACTATGCAAATACTGACTCCTTCCCTCAATACGAGATTTTTGAAGGTTTTGCAGATTGGGAAATTAGAGGAGCAAAATGTACAAAAATTCCATCTACCAGAATCTCCCAGTGCATTCAGCGAACAGTGCAGTATTTGAAAACATTTTCATATCCTTGGGATTTTCATAGTCTAAGGATCCGAGATAACATTGAACCAAATCCTTTCAATCAAATCTTTAGTTATGAGAAAATTGGTAATTTTGAAACAGGTAACAATCAGGAGCTTATTAAGCAGCATGCCGAATGGTTTCACGAATTTAGAAATTTAAGATTGACAGAGAAGGTGCAGATTCTCAAGAAATTAGATGAATTGCAAGGTCAGCCTAAAGCACTCAAGTTTATAATTAATCAGAAGGCGTTAATAACAATCTCGGTCTCACATCCAAATTGGAACAACAATGTCATCCATCTCATAAGCCTGATGATTTCTAAAAGAATATGTACATCAATGATATTTGAATTGGGATGGCAACATAAAGATGAATTAAATGAAAATTGTCGGTTATGGATACAACATTCAATTGAAAGTTCCACAAATATGTTTCAGATCTTCAAGTGGGAGCTTTTAGATGGTGTTGAACTGGCAGTACAAAAATCACCTGCAACTCGTAGTGCTTTTAAAGATTCGTTTCTTGACATAGACATAAGTGGTCTTCCGTTTTTGAACAAATGGGAAAAACAAGAAGCACAGTATACTCCACAACAACAGGGCCTACACAAGATAAAAACGAATCTCAGCAAAGGGGAATCTTCATCAGCAGCATCTAGCCGGACAACAATAATACAAGAAAAAGAAAAAGTAGAGATGACAGATGCGCAAGATCCAAATGAAGGAATCGATGAACAATACAATCGGGTCATGGCCAGGTACTATCAACAACAGTATGATGATTACGAACCGTCTCCAGGACCATCCGAAGAGGATCTTTGGGAAACAAGAAGCCCTACATGGTAGAATCTTTGTCAGCAATGTGATAAGGTTGATCACATGTTGTGACAGGATTCTTTTGTACAGAAAATAATTGAGTAGACACCGTCGGTGGATAAAGATACCAACACATGGTAGAATCTTTGTCAGCAATGTGATAAGGTTGATCACATGTTGTGACAGGATTCTTTTGTACAGAAAATAATTGAGTAGACACCGTCGGTGGATAAAGATACCGACAGGACCCTCAATTATTTTTCTTTTGACGTCAGTATTAGATAGGTATAACACTATATAAGAGAGTATTAGGAGATCGTTAGGATCATCCTGAGCATTGAGAGTGTTTTGAGTCTGTGTGAGTCTGAGTTTGTAATAAGCTTTGTATTCTCTTGTTTTTATTAATATCGAAGCCTTCTGGGCCGCCTGTCTGAGGACAGTTTTTATAATCCAAAAGAGGTGGTTTCGATTAGCGTTTTATTTTTTCATTTCATGAAAAATTGTAGTTTTCTTTCTATTTCCGTTTGATAAAGTGCATCTTAAATTACATGTTTAACTTTTAATAATACCGGATGTTTGATTTAAATGTCATTTTGTAATTAGTGGGGATGTTAGGAAATTGCATGCATGGGAATATGTTAAAATGTTTGATACCAAATTTTCAGTATATTATTAGTCTTTTTGGTAAGTGTATGATAATGCTTTGAAGTGACAGATGGGCATAACTGATGCTATTTTGGATTATGCATGGGATCATGTTAAAATATTTGTTACCAAATTATCAGTATATTAACATTCCATTTAGAAAGTGTCTAACTAACGTTTTGAAGTTACAGATGGGCATAGCTGATGCCATTTTGGACCTTGTGAGTAGTGGAACAACTTTGCAGGAAAACAATCTCAAGGAATTAGAAGGTGGTCTCGTTTTGGAAAGCCAGGTATTTCTGAGTTTAAGTAGACTGTCTTAAAATCTCAGTTACTTTGAAGTGAAATAGAGAATCTAAATCTAGAGGTAAACGTTGATTAGTTTTCTTTGCATTGATGATCTAAAAGCAACATTCCTTTATTTCTTCTCATGCGAAATCATACACTGAATTCCGTTATATAGAGATGCAGATTCTTATGCTCAAGGATAGTATAGTTGTCCATGTCAATATTCTTATTTTAGATATTATAAAGCAGGGTGTGCTTGTTGCAAACAAGAAAGCTTTAATTCAGCGTGGAGATTTGTTAGAGATTCTGCATGAAATGCTTGAAAGGCTAGAAGCACATTTGAAGGCAGTTGGACAATTCACGGTATTGATTTTGCTTTACCATCTTCAGTTCTTACTATGATCCATCTTATCTTTTACTCTTTTCTTTTTTTTTTTTGCCGTGTGTGGTGGAGAGTGGTAGCTTAAGTTTTTTTAATCTTGTTACAATGGAGCAAACGTGTGTTAAACATGTAAACCACACTTCCGATCAGTGTGATCCATCTTAATCTTATCTATTTTACCGCTTAAATGAGATATTTGATATACTTAGTTAGGTTTGTATTTTGTTTTGTTCACGGGGCTTCACTGTAGTAGCAATATCATCGCAGGTGGGTTTATATTGGGGATATATAATAAGGGAAAAATGATATAATATATTGGGATATATAGGGATAAAGGGTTTTTAAATTGACAGATATAAAAAATGGAACTCAAAGTTAATGAAAAAATATAGCAATATCATCGCAAGGGGGTTTATATTGGGGATATATAATAAGGGAAAAATGATATAATATATTGGGGATATATAGGGATAAAGGGTTTTTAAATTGACAGATATAAAAAATGGAACTCAAAGTTAATGATAAAGGGGTATAAAAATGTTAACGAAAAAATGGATACTTACAATATCTGTGAAAGTAGGGGTTTTTTAAATTGGGGAGGTGTATTAGGTTTATATTAGTAAGGGGTTAAATAATATGATTTTTAGAAATATTTTCAATATATACTCAAATTAAGGGTATTAATTAATATTCCATGATCACATATGATATCTCAGAGATTCATTAGTGAAGCCCTTGTAATTTTGTTAAATTTGTACTTTGTTTTTGTCTTCCAAATCTTCATCATAAAACAGATGTAAACTAGAATTTTACAAAAATTTTCTCACATTTCCATGTTATCGTTATCCCTCCTTCCCAAGTTGAATTTCAAAGATAAAACCCCATTGTATTATTTTTTTCCTCCGCTTAAATGAACATAGATTTCTCAATATACTTGTTGAATCAATATATAGGTGACTGCACACATGCGGGGCAACTCAGCACAGGAGGTGGCCGAAAAAATATTTATGCAAACTGATTTCCCTGGATTTCAGGTGACTATAACGTTTTGAGATGCTTATGAAAGAGCAGTAGGGCTTAAATATGATTTAAAAGATTCACAGCATCAGTTTCCCATGCATAATATATGTGTTTTCATTTGCATGCGGGGTCGCTAAAGGGTCCCACGGTAAGTCCAGTCCACTGCGAAAACAATGGAGAGGTGAAGGTTGGTTATTATGCCATAGTGATATGCGTACCTAAGCATCAACTTTATAAGTCTGTAGGCCAGTTGAGAGCTGTAAGTTGGTAGATACCTTTACAGCATGCTTTAATTTCCCATATAATGATTGCTTCTCTGCACCTCTTTGTTCATATAATCATAAACATTGCGTTCTACTAAGCAATCTGAAAATTTGGAGTTATATCAGATTAATTTTTCTCACTGCCAATGACAATAACAACTTTCCCTTTTCTACAGGCTGGCGGTAGTGGGGTCCTTGTTTCCCCACTAACGTATATTTTTGATGAAGAGCCATCGCGGTGGCGCAAGCTACTGGATCAGTTAAATATGTGACAACGTCTGAGAGAATATATTGAAGAAGCTACATAACATATTTCTTTTAGACATGTTTAACTTATTAGTTATTATAACCA
>APFE031521007.1:5165-33589 GCA_000404065.3 Pinus taeda
CCAAGGTAATGGACTTCCTTCTGAAAGAAGGAACACTTTGAAAATTTCCCATACAATTGATTTTCCCTTAAACAAGTCAATACTACCCTTAGGTGCTTTTCATGCTCCTTTTCATTCTTGGAATATATAAGAATGTCGTCAAGGAAGACTTGCACGAATTGGTCCAAATACTTTCTGAACACACCATTCATGAGGCTCATGAACACTGCTGGTGCATTGGTTAAACCGAATGGAACAACTACGAACTCATAGTGCCTAAACCGAGTTCGAAATGCAGTTTTTGAGATGTCTTCCTCCTTTATCCTCAATTGGTGGTACCCAGATCGTAGATCAATTTTTGAGAAGCCTCAATCTATTATACACTAACAGATCTCTTTTCCTGTTGATTTGCAAGTAATAAAAGGAGCTTGCTGACCTTCTCACAAAGCTTTAAACATTTAACATCTTATCATTTTATCATAAGCAACATAAATTAAGATGAGAATTCCATTGATATCAACTTAACAAGAGTAGTCCATGGAAAAATACCTGTTCCGTCGGTTGATGATTTTACCTTTGTCTTATAGCTCCAGCTGAATGCTCCTTCTCACCGACCCAACCAGATTTACCTCCTAGCCAACTAGGAAACAAATTCCTAGCCCAGGAAACCTCCACAGGTTCTCTAGCCCTCCGTGCCCAAGTCCAACCAGATATAGTATGCCCTCAAGAAGAATGTGCAAAACCAGATAACAATACTTTCCTCCTCTCAAACCCAAGAAACCTCCATAGGTTTCCAAGGTCTCCCCAAAATCATAACAAGTTCAAACAATCACAACCAGCCCCCACAATCATAAGCAAAACCTCCCAAAACTCTCTCTTTTCTCCCTTCTCCCTTCCCTTTTTATACCCTCCTTCCTTTCTCCATCTCAACCACCTCTCATTAATGTCATTAACTTCTCAACCATCCTTATAGTTGACTTCTCTTCTCCCAAGTAAGCTAGGAGTACATTTGGAAATGTGAGATGTAATTACGTGGAGAGGACCATGTCTACTCCTTAGTAAATGTGAGGGTACATGGGTAATGTGAAATGAATATATATATTGATAATGAGTTGGAGAGGACTATGTCTTCTCCCAAGTAAATGTGAGGGTACATTGGGGAATGTGAAATGTAATTACATGGAGAGGACCATGTCTTCTCCTTAATAAATGTGAGGGTAAATTGGGTAATGTGAAATGAATATATATATTGATAATGAGTTGGAGAGGACTATGTCTTCTCCCAAGTAAATGTGAGGGTACATGGGGGAATGTGAAATGTAATTACATGGAGAGGACAATGTCTTCTCCTTAATAAATGTGAGGGTACATTGGGTAATGTGAAATGAATACATACATTTTGAAATAATGGAAGGAGACCAAATTCTACCCAATATTCAATTTGAGAAGGTAAGTGGAGAATTTAAATAATGGAAATCATAAATTTTATATTAGACCTATATTTCTCAATATTTTTAGATAATGTAAACATTTAACAAAATTTGTAGGATAAGATTTAAGTGGGGCATTACAAGCAAACATATTTGAGCAATTATGCCACATTGTTATTTATTTAGAAGCTTTGTCATGCTGTTAGAGCTGATTATCTTTCTTGGTTTCCCTGCGATACCCATTAATTCAACTTCCTTTCCTTTGGAATGTTTTTCAAGAAACGTTCTTAAAAGTTAAAAGTTATCATACCCAAAGATTGTAGCCATTGGACTCCTAGTACAACATCAGCACCACCCATTGGAATGGAAAGCATTGGACTATTCAACACATATTCTCCCATGGATAGATTGATATTATGGCACTTTCCAGAGAAATTTATGGTTCTTCCATTTGCAACCATCACTTGACACTCTGGTGTTAGATATAGGAAGCAATTCAATTACTTCACTATCTTATAGTGGATAAAATTATGGCTACTTCCTGAATCAATCAAACTATTACCTTTTTCTTCTTGATATGTCCTTCTATCTTCATAGGTTGAGGTGTGGTTATTCTAGCCAATGCATTACAAGATATGGTCAGATTCATTTCTTCTTTCTCTAGGCTTTCTTCCTGGTGTGTATTCTCTTATTTTTAAGTTTCTTGTTCCTTTTCTTCTTCCTCTTCAAAATATATATAAAATAATTTCTTCTTAGCACATTTATGACCTTTAATGTATTTGTTATCACAACTGTAACAAAGCCCTTTTGCTATTTTTTCTTCTAATTGTTTTGGTGTCAACCTTGTAGGTTATGGAAGTCTACGGGAAACAACACTTCCATATTTATAGTTGTGATTGGTAGGCTTCCTTCTTGCCATAATTTTGCTTTCAATTTTTCTTGCCAACCTAAATGACTTCTCCAATGAATTAGGTTCCCAAATGTGAACCTCATGTTGGATGTTATTATTTAATGTCACTATGAAAACATCAACCATATGCTCATTTGTAATATCTTTTACCCTTATATTCAATTTTTGGAAGTCCTCAATGTGCTCACCATTAAACCTTTTTGTTTGAGATTTATCAATTGGCTAAAAAAAGTGTTGCTTTTGTTGTCCTCATAAAGTGCTATCATTTATTTTGTAAAAATTTCCCAAGTGACAATTTGTTTATGAGAGCAAAGCCATTGATACATACAAATTGATTATGTTCCAAATATAAAGTTGCAATGTGTACATATTTTGTGTTTTTCACATTATGGAGATCAAAATATTTGTCCATCTGTAGTATCCAGTTACGAGATCCTTGCCATCAAACTTCCTCATATCGATCTTTGGGACATGGTGGGTCTTTATTCCAATGTTAGAGTCTATGAAATCATGATTAACATTTCTTTTATTCTCATCATGAGTTTTCTCTACTGCCTTTTCGCCATTAGGAAGCCTTTCTTGCAGAAACTTTGTCAAAACTTCCTTGCAACCTTCCACATCTTTCTTCAAATCTTCAATGTTGTCATCCCTAGAATCATGATTAACATTTCTTTTGTTCTCATTATGCGTTTTCTCTAGTACCTTTTTGCCATTAGGAAGCCTTTCTTGTAGTAACTTTGTCAAACCTTCCTTCCAACCTTACATGTATTTTTTCCAATCTTCAATGTTATCTTTCATACCATCCATATTATCTTCCATGTCTTTCTTTAAGCCATCCATCTTAGCTTCTGTTACTTTTTGTGAGAGTCAAATTTGTTGCACTTGGTCTTGTAATTTTGATATATCATGTTACATTTATTCTTCTTTTTCATGAGTCATGCTAGCACTTTCAAGTTGCTTACTAGGTGTCTCCATTTTCTTTCTTCGAGGCATCAATTAATGATAATTATGCTTCACTATGCCCTTTTAATTCATCCAAACTATTTTTTCAAACCAAACTTATGTAAAATTTTGAAAAAACTAAAAACTTTTTTTCACTTTGTAGGACCTAGATATTGAATCTGATTTATCTATAAAATTTTGAATCTCCAAGGTCTGAAAGTGTGAAATATGGTATCCCTCTGAGTCCTCTTTCCAATACCACCAGTCTGATCAAAATTGAATTCTCCAAGAAAGTATTATGTCTAATCTCCCAAGATGACCTCATTATACACTTTTTCAGTAGAGCGAACTTGTACGAAGTGCCACGTTTCTTTGTTTCAACATATAGACCTAAAAAAAATGCAAAGAAAACTACAATTCGTCATATTTATGTAGCATCTTACAAAATTTCAATCTGATACTCAAAGAGAAAGTTATGCCAATTTTCCCAAGGTCACCTTTTTTGGGATGTAATTCAGGAGCCTACAAAAACCCTAACTTCTTTGGATCATATCTTCAAAAATATAGCACAACAAGATCTGAAACATGGACCCAAGCTTCATAAATATTGTGGCTCAAATGGGTTTTAATTTCAGAGTTTGAACCTTTGTATAAAAATAATTATAGTGAAAATTTCATGATGACCTGTTTGTGATTGAATTTTAGAGCTTGCAAAAACCCTAAATTCCTTAGATCATATCTCTAAAAATATAGCGAGACAAGATCTGAAATTTGGACCCAAGGTTGAAAAATATTTCAGATCATCTAGGTCTTTTCTTTGGCATTTGAAACTTTGTAGATAAAAATGTATAGCGAAAATTCCACAATGACCTATTTGGAGCAACGAAACCCTAGAATCCAAAGCTCTAATACCAAATGTTATGAAACTAGATCACAAAAATATAGAAAATATAGGTCAATGACTTCAAAATCAGCCTCTTCAAGGGGAAAATCTTTTTTATATTACAAAATTTAAAAATTCTTGGACGATACAAATGACAATACCTTTTTCCTATACATAGGAGTCTAAATGGTCCCAATATAATCAAAGCCTAGATAACAATAATATTGTAGGGGCACAACAATAGCAATAGTGGGATTCTATGGGGCACAATAATAACAACATGGGGACTACGTTGGCACAAAAATAAAATAAGGGGGTTGCACTAATAACAATAAGGGGCTACACTAGTAGTATACAGACTTAATAAAATCTAAGAGAAATTCATTTTCAAATCTTCATAAAGCTTTGAATTCATCACATACCTGTTCATAATCATAACTGTCAAATTGATAAAGGAACATTGTAATAATTTGATCTCAACTGTGAATGGAGACAACGAGAAGAGATTGACATCAGTTTTGGCTTTTCCTAGGAATGTAAGAGTAAAAATCCTTTGTCAAGTGTCTTACTATTTCTAGTGGAGTATTGGTAGATGCACGTCTAAACAACAACTCCAAATGGGAAGTTTGAGAAGCCATTGTGAAAAACAAAACTTTAGAATGAAAAACTCCAAAAGACAACAAGTCTTCAAGTCCTCCTTCTAGCACTAAATGTTGAAGGCTTGAAAATCTCTACCTACAACATTATAAGGGAGACCACCCAGTCGGGAACTTAGAGTGGATCCTTTTCTATTGAAATGGTCATTCTGATTGGTTAAATTAGGTTGAGTTACCTTTTCTCTATCTCTAATGGCTTAAATTATGACTTTCATTTGCCAATAGAGAAAAGATATCAGATCAGCCATCTTGCTGATCAGGTAAGAAAGTGATTCTTAAGCTGATCTAGGGCTCAACCAAGCCACAACTAAAGTTTTCCTCTTTGATAATAGGACTTGTAGGAATGTAAAATTAAATCTAAATGTGAATTAATACTATAATGCAAGCAAAAGGAAAAAATATCCTAAGCCTATCTCGATTAGAAAGATGTAGATCTAACTCAACCAAAAGAAAAGTAATTAAATGATTGAGATTTAAATATGTCTGTCTTATAATGAATATCAATCTAACGAAGTAGTTTGATTAACTAATGTTATGAATACCAAAACACATTATGTTTAGAGATCTATTAACTGAGATAATTAATCAACACCATTTAGGAAGAAGTTCACAAAATGATGATGATTATTAAACTAGTAGCTTGAATGATTAAACAATAATATAAGGAAATAGTTCAGAAAATATTACTGTTTGTTAAATCAAAATTAAAATACTAATTTTTGAGTAAATAGTTACTCAGATATCAGATTTCAGTAGATAAGACTAGAGATAAATAACAACATATTATTGAGGTAAATTATTCACATCAACAATAGTGCACAAATATGAATAAAAATGACATATTTACGCTATTATAAAATGAAACCAGTAATGAAACAATAGTATTTTAAATACCAATTTATTGAAATTGTTTCTTTTGCTTTGATCTCCAAGAGTCCTCTACAACTCATGGACTACGTTGTTAAAACAAGGGCTACAATAATGTAAGCTCTACTCCTGATACAAAGTTCATATTTGCAAAAGATAAATCCCCATACTCCTTAGTTTTGAGATTGATTATCTCTACCTATAGTATGAAACTCTTATTACAATAGTGCTTTAAAAATTCTAGAATTACATAGAAGAGAAGCCCCCCAATGTTCATTATACAAACCATTATTTATAATTTACAAAATAAATTCCAAATAGGAGATTTGTTGAAGAGTAATTTTGCTCCAATAATTTTCATTGGTCCAAATTCTTATTCTTCTATTGTTGGAGAAATCCCATTGATTTAAATCTTCTTTTCCTCATCTCTTCAACTGTTTTTCTATTAAAACCAATCAAAATTTGATTAAAATGTAAATTAAAATTAAAATACTAAATTTGAAGTACGAAATATCCCCAATCAAATCTTAAATAAATAAATAAATAAAAGGAAATCTCAATTTCTCAATGATCCCTGTAAAGATATAATTGGTAAAGGAGAACATAGACAAATGGATGTATATTCAAGAGAGGTTATGAGCAAATGAAAAATGCAGAAAATTAAACTCAGAAAATTAATTTTGTTTAAAAATTCAAATCTTGATTTTCTGCTTAATTTTAGACTCATTAAATGATCAAATCGAATTATGAAACTACTTCATAATTGTTCTCCATGATTTTATCTATCCAACGAACTACCCTGAGCTTCATTTGCCATAGTAAAACTCAACTTATGAGCTTCCAAAGTTGAAATATCAAAACTCCCAGAATGCTGGGAGATTTGTTGCCTTGGCCAAAAATAAGAATTTTTTAATTAAAATCTAATCCTAAATTAAATTATAATATTTTATTAAATATTAATTGAAATTATAAATTAAATTGGGTTAATTATAACAAATTTAAATTATTAAAAACTAAAAAAAATGTGAAAATAATTATATTGTATTAATAGTATATATAATTAATAATTAAATTATAATACTAATATAATATAACATAATAAAAATATAATATATACGTATTAATAAAACCATATTAATCAAAATCATAACCAAAACCCTTTGAATGATCATAATGATTCGAAAATGGAGGAGGGAGGTGAGTTTACTTGAGGTGGAGTGAAAAGGAGGTGAGGGAGGAGGTAAGATTGACATAGGAGTGGAGGTCAGGATTCATAACGAGGTGAGTAAAACTTTAGGTTAAAAGAAAATAGCTAATCACATAAATTCATATCAGAGGTCGAAGGTCGGCTGATATAGCAAATTTTAAAATGCACACTAAATAAAAACTTTGATACATTGATATTCTAATATCGAATCTTTTAAAATTGAAGGAATTAAATCATATGTTTGAAATATCAAAGGAATTAAATTGGAGGTTTGGAATATCATAATATTTAGTTCGGAGCTTTTAAAATTAGAAGTTTTATTTCGAAAGGGAAGAAGTGAGGTGAAGTGGGGTCCACCTAGAGTTGAATTAAAAATTATATAAAATGAACTACAACCACTTTGCAATTTTGAGATTTCAGGTTTCATAAGTTCTTTTAAAATTAGGAATTGGAATAAATTGTCGAGATCCCGAAAAGGCATTTTTTTAACTATTAAATAATTTGGTTAGGCAATTTTGTAAGACCGTTTGTGAAAAATAAAAAAAATTAGTGAAATTTAACTAGGAATAAATATTTACAATGAATTACTAATTTAATTACAAAAATTAAAAAAATATACATTTGTACAATTTTTAACCCAAGCAGTTAAAAATAAAAAAACTTCAGATGAGCACCATTTGCAAACCATGCAATCAAATGAGGCGAAACAAGTACCAATGGAAACTTAGTGAAAAAGTTGAACTCAATGAAGTGATTAAAATAGAAATCTGATGAAAATGAAAAAATGGAAAAATTGTAGGACACTTAACCAAAATAAAATATTAAAAGGTGATTTAGCCAAAAATTAATGGAAAGGGTCTCCATTACTTGATGTAAAAAAGTAAAAAATGGGGGTGTTTGGTTTTCCCTACAATAGGTCTTTTTATAGGTATTCATGCTTATGTTCATGATGATGAATTTTTGTAGCAGTGTGATGATATGATGGTGATATTGTAGAGTTGCAACTCAGTGTGCTCATATGTTTCACAGCTTGTGTAGATGTTAGTTGGAAAGTGGAGGGTTTGTTGGCACTCTTGCAAACCTTGTTTGTGTTATGCTCCTGTACCAATGGGTGTCATATTTCATGATTGACTTGATGAGCTCTGTAATATGTTCATACCTTTTCTTGTTGCAAAGGTTTTCCATATTTTCAAAAAATAAAAAAAGAATTAAAAAATGTAAAGAGGGTTACCCTAAAAGAAAAATCAAAGGGTGAAAAGAATAAAGATGGTCAAAAAATGAAAAAAAAATGAACCCCAAACAAAGAAAGACCAGGAAAGTGTGCAAGTATAAATGCCACTACTTCTTCATTTTCTGTAATAAAAATTGTGTGCAACTTGTCACTCATGCCATAATTCATGAATAACCAAATAGCTTAAGCTTGAATAGTTCATATTTGGATTTCATGTTTTAGAGATAGTGAATAAATATCTGACCAAACAGTGTAAACTTGGCATATAAGTAGATAGGTAGAGTAAATAAGAAGGAGCTCAATAGTTTAATCTAATCCCTTGGATGTAGTAAGTGCAGATTTAGGTAGGCTTGCCATGTAAAAGAAAAGAGGATTGATAAGGGTTTTCCATTCTAAGTGTGCCCAAATAAAGAAGAAAAAATGCCAGGCTAAAATAGGTAAGATAGGTAGATGGTGTTGCAGAATTACTTGTGATGGATAATGTCTCTAAATGTGTTAATTTTTTACTTTTATCACAAGTGCAAGGTAGGCATTACACTTGATGCAGCTCAAGCAAGACAAAGTCAAATAATTAATTTCCATGCACATTTTTTGCTAAAGATTTCACTAATTTCCCCTAAAGTATTGAGGTCTTTGAAAATTAAAGGGGCTCGGAGCATTTCTTTGACTTCTGGAGGGACTGGACCCTCGGCCCAATAATTTAAAAGCCTAAGTACTCAGAATCATCCATAAATTATTCATTTCATTTCATAAAGCTTTTCCTAAGAAAATTCCTACTTTACTTAGGAAAATACACAATATCACCTAAAAACCCCCTTTTTCTCTTTAGCCTAAGTTGAATATACTCTTTAATGTTTTACTTAATGCTTATTTCCATGTCATATTAACTTTAACACATATTATATAAATCCCGCCCTATTTTACCCTTTACCCCTATTATTTAATTATGCATAAATCCCCAAAATCTTATATAATCCCGCTCCGGTTAACTATAACCATAAGTATGCATCAAAAGGATTAATTGGAATTAATTAACCCTTAAGGTTAATTAAGAACCACTCCCCAACCAATCAAACTGCCCCCGATGTGATTTAAATTTTTTTTATTGTGTCGGACCTGCTACAGTTAAAGCCCCGCCATATCCCTTGCATGTCCATTGTCTGATCACTCCCCGATCATCCAACAGTCGATATCAATATTGCGCCCCACATGGTGACCACGCTTTAACTCACAATCACTAGGCGGTTTTCCGCCTGTACCTCTGCCATGCATCATCCATTCAATATGGTCACTCGCTCCCCGCCCAAAACCGCTTAACTCCAAAAGTGGTTCGATCGCGTACCGCTTACCACCCTCCACAAATGATAACACATCATTTCTCTGTGTGCATCATCTGCCCGATAAATCCAAAAACCCCTCCAACCTCAGTTTTGTTAAATAAAACGAAAAACCATCATTTTCACTATTATACACTGCGACCCATGCTCCCATGCAAAACAACGTTCGAGTCAACTGTATGAGATTTCAGACCATCACCTACTTAGGAAACCTGCAGCGATGCAGCCCAAAACCTGTTATCCTTCAGTATTGGCACTGTTCACCTCCTTGATACAGGTATTTATCCAATTTACACTCAAACCCTTTAATTTTGGTTTTCTACTGAAAATTCTACAAGAAAGGGCCAAATTTAGTTTTAATCCAAGTCTGTGTTCGCCATATAAATTCCTCAACCTGTTGTCTTGCCTATTTTCCACAAAATTATCTCAATTCCATTTTTTGAATCCACAAGAACCAAAGATGGAAAACCCTATAGCCCTAAATGTAGCACCCATGAACACTCCCCACAAAGACAGATTATCTACCTCTGGTTGATAAATATTTCCAGATAAAAGACCTATCTGGTGATTAAAACCATCTTCAGGTTTTCTGCCAAGCCAGAGATAGTTATCTAAATAAGTCTGACATTTTTGGACTGTGGAAATCTAACCTTCCAATGTATTTCCTCCCCTCAGTCCATATTTTCCCAGCCATAATTTATCAATGTTGTGCTAATTATGTTCCTGACCATAGAGATGTTATATCCCCAAGCCAAATAATCCTTTTTCCCATAACTGCTCAATCCATCAATGAAATGTTGCAGTTTCACTCCAGTCAACCCCTCACTCCTATTTCCATGGGGTACTTACTTGAAAAAACCTCTCAGTTATCTCAATCAGAAGTAAACCGTATTGCTCAAACCTTCATGTTACCAAAGCACCAGCCCAAAGTTCCACCTCTTTATCTACAAACTTGCTTCACTGAAACTGGAAGGCTCATTGTTGATATGATATCTCTGATAATGGGATTTAACTCTAGTGAATATGTTGATGATATCACCCTAGTGTTACTATCAATCTTTACTCCAGGACAGCCCCCTGCTGTCAAATATGACTATGACTCCTATGTTGCCAACAAAATCCATGACCAATTCTTGAATTTGGAAAGGGAAGGAGTTTTCAAATATACCTCTTTCATATACCATCTTATGTTATATTATCAATCAGATAACTTTCCTTTCCCTACCAAGAAACTTGACACCAAAGGAAATCCAAGGTTTGTTATCTTTTGGAGTCCAGTCTTTCATAATACCAGTGAGTCCCCTTACACTTATAGTGATTTCATTGACCTATTTGTACATTCAACAACCACTCCGTTGACAGGAGTTTCCCCTCCTAGGATCAATGGTGACATGAAGAAGATTCTCCACCTCTCCAAGTAGTACAGGATAGGTGACTAGTACCTATATAAAAATCACACAGAAATCAGGGTGTATGGGTGTGAAATTTACCCTTTTAAGTTACCCAAGTATGTTCCCATGAGATTGTTAGTCTTGGAGTATTTCATGAAAATCATAAATACTGATATAGTCCATTTTTGTGGTGCCAAGAAGAAAGCTCAGCTAAGAATTAAGAACCAACTAGGCCCTTTGGTCATCAATAACAAGGATGCAGGGAAAGAAGCTGAAATTTTTTTAGAAGATCACCTTAGATTACAAAAGAGTTTTAGGTGGGTATCATATGACCCCAACAGTTTTATATGTGACAGAAGGATGAAGAACAGGTTATCCCCATATATTCACCATAGGATCCTAGGAATTAAGCAATTTTCAAACTTGGATGAATGGATAGAGGGGACCCTAGTAGAGGATGTTAGTGAGCAGGTCAATATAGAAAATGCTATGAGAGATCTTGAGAAAACTCTTGACCTAGATTCTTTTGGGCAGGTACCATTCAAGTTGCCTCAAAAATCAGTAATTAGTACATCCACTGTGGGAACCTCTCAACAGCCTCCACAAGAAGTCAGCATACCAACAACAGGAACATCCAAAGGTAAAGAAATAGAGCCCATAGAACAGCCTACAATGTCAAATCAACCTGAAATTTCCAAAGAACAGGGTAAAGTACCAACTCCTCCAGCTCAAACCAATATAGCAGAAAGTCCAACTTTGTAAACTCCTCTAAATGAGGAAAGAAACAAAAAGAGGGATATGGAAACCGTCACCCTTGCCAGTGGACCTACAAGACAGCCAGGGGAAAAAAAGGCAAAGACCGAACCCTCTGTCAGAAGAGGAAATAGTTGAAGAGACTATAGACAACCAAAGAGAAGAAAGAGCAGTAAGCCAGTAAACTTTTCCCTTGGGAGGAGCATCCACTAGCTCACAAAGGCAAGAGCTAGAAAAACAACACAGTGTAGAAATATCATTCTACAGGCCACAAAGTAAAGAGGCCTTAGATATCAAGAAGACAGTCGTAGAAATAAAGGCTAGAAAAAACCCCGTGAGGCTTCAAATGTACAATCAATATTTAAAAATGGCCCCACGAATCAGCAAAGACTAATGTCAACCTATGACATTAAAGAGGGCAAGATGATACTGAGTTATTTCAAGCCAAAGGTGCAACAACCTCAGTCAGTAGCAGATTACATCAGAACTAACCTAGAGGTCTTAGCCAATGATATTCATCCTATGGATCAAATTGAACTTCATAAGCAAACTGGAGAAATGGTCTATTCCACATTAGCTGGTAAAGAAATGATGGCCCACAAACTACAAAATTCCTTGGATAGTACAACTACTCAACTACATTTGGAGAAAGCCTCTTCCCTAGCCAAGGATAAAAAAATAAAATCATTAGAATAAATCATCATTGGATTGGGACATGATCCCAAAGATGCTAAAGGTATAGAAGCACTAATCAAGAAGAAAGAAGAAGACATTGCTGCCCTGAAGAAACAGCTAAAGCTACCTCCTTCAAGGCATCCACAGACTGTTGAGGTTATAAAATAGAAATCTGAAGAAGAGATGATGGACCTACTCTTGAAACTCAATGAAAGATTAAATGACACAGAGCAGGCATTAAAAAATGCACAAAAGGACAAACCGGGAGATTCAACCTCTCAGCCTCCTGAAGTAATACCAATAGTCTCAACAACAGTCTCCTCTACACTTGGGACAGTCTTGGCCCCAAACATCCCTGCAACCACAACAGAGATGGTCATAGGTACAGTTACAGCAGGAAAAGAACTAGGCAGTAGTGCCAATTTTAGTACAGAAGAGCTAACAAAGGCAATGGAAGACATGAGGCTACAAGTTTCAGAATTAAAATAGGTAAAAGAAAATTTGGCTAAAATGGAAAGAGATTATAATATCTCAAAGATAAACGTCACGAAAAAAACAAGGGAGATCAAAGTTTTATAAAATAAAGTGAAGGCATTAGAAAAAGATCTAACTTTTGACAAGCCTCTCATAGAAATCAAGAAAATTATTTGGGCCAACATCACTCAGTCTATAAATGATGTTTGCCATCCATCCAAGTGATTTTTGAACAAATTGATCTAGTGAAAGCAGCATAGGGAGAAATTCAAAAGACAAGAGCTTTGTTAGGACAAATTCCAGATGAGGCCAACTAGCTTATATACTTTTTGAATAACAAGATTAAAGAACAACTAGAAGAATTTGGCATAGCTGACAGGACAGATACTATTTTGGAAACCAAAAGGGTGTTAACTAAGAGAAATTTGATGCAGAACTTAGAGAGATGTCAGGATATGCAGGTGGAAATCAATTCTTTTATGGAAAGATTCACTATTTTGTAGAATAAAGGGCTACCAAGTCCTCTGGTGATTAATGATATATTAATGAAGTACATAGATTATGTAAACAAATTGAACAAGTCTGCTACTAATCAAGCTAGTTCATTAACAAGTGCTTCAAGAATAAAAGCACTCCCCACTAGCTGAATTTTCTATGACAGCTTAGAGAACTTATTCTATGTTGAGCATGAAATAAAGCACTTGTTCCCAATCCGGCCTACCTTTTTTAGATATACAAAAACTGATGAGATCTTTAGGAAACTTTAGAAACAAAAATTGCCAGAGCAAAAATGGTGGGAAGACATGTTGGAAATTTTGTAAATTTATCCTTAGTAAAATGTAAATTTTGGGCTATTTACTATAGTAGGATGAACAAATATGAACAGAGATCAACTAGGTCGAAGTGTATCAGAATAGGTAAA
Organism: Pinus taeda; assembly: GCA_000404065.3. Lineage (NCBI taxonomy): Eukaryota > Viridiplantae > Streptophyta > Pinopsida > Pinales > Pinaceae > Pinus > Pinus taeda. Next base: position 18,823 of record APFE031521007.1, read on the forward strand.
GAGTATCAGTTAAAATAGAGCAACCAGCATAGAGTTACTAAAGAAGACAGCAACAAGCCAAATTATAGGGCCTGCCTCCAGCACACTCAGCAAGAATAGGAACAACACAACATCTGTTTGCCTTTCTCCTATCTTCGAGACTAGTTTTCTCTATTTTCTTGTAACTAATTCATTACTCATCCTAGAATATATCTCACTCTGTTATGAGATATTTTTTGTAAACATTTTTGTATAAATACTTCCTCAATTGGAGTATTGAGTGTGGATTCATATACATTGTTGTAATATTGGTTATTTTGGAATAAAGTGTTGCTGGACCAAACTTTTGTATGGATTGCTGGACAAAGAATTAATACAAGGGAATTTTCACAGATTTCTTGAATCAAACACCAGATCAATAAGTCCTCTATACCTTATGTTTTAAAGTTTTCCTTGTTTATTATATCATCTTTGATTCACATCTGAATGAGAAATGAAAAAGAGTAATTCAGAATATGCTTAACTGCACTCTGTTTTCAATCGTTATTGTTCCTTATGTTTTCTTCTGAATTAGTATAAATAGTGAAATCTTAATTGTTCCTGTTTTCTAGTTCTTTCATTTTGGTTATTTATTAAAGAATACTTAACTTCTCTTTACTAGTAATCATTCACGTTCCCTCTTTAAATATGCTCAAGAATTATTAACTTCCCTTCACCTATTTTGAAACCATCCCATTTATTCCAAATCTTTATTTGTTCCCTGTTTGAACATCTTGCCCTGTGAAACCATCCTTTGTTAAGAAACCAAGTCCAATTAAGCCATCTTCTTTGACTCTATTAGCCCAATGTCCTAAACTAGTTAGTGCTACCCCTCTGCTATTGAATTTCACCACCCAAACTCAAATGAAACTCCTAAACTTCATAACTAACCTAATATATTTCAAAACAAAACTAAAACTTAAAGAGGGAGTCCTTTGTGGATACAGATCTTCTAGATTGTGTATCTAAAAGATTGGTTTGTGGTTACCTCGGACCCCTTTCTGCTCCTTACAACTTCTGGGAAAATCTGAGTGATAACATAGTGGCAACTCGACTGGGGACCTGAATAATTTTTTTGTTACTATTGTTTACTTTATAAGCTACAAACAGAGCCTGAAGTTAGCTAGGTAGCCTTTGAAATTCTCTTGCTTTGCAATTGCAAAAGTAAATGAATGGTTCTTTTGTGTATCTCTGGTCTAGTTTATAGATTGAACATCTGGTTGCAAATACTTAATCAGTTCCTCTTATGAAATAAATCTTTAAGAGAGTTCTCATCCCATATCTAAAGCTCCTTAAAGAGATTGTTGAAGTTGTATTGTTAAAACCCATTTAGAGAAAAAACCAAAAATACACCTAGAAACCTAGCTTCAGAAAGAATTCATTATATCAGAGCTAATCCTAATCCAAATCCACCACCTGTGTTTGAAAACCCTAATTTGATTCCTAGGATTCTTAGGAGACAAGAGAGCCAAGAAAGTTCTTCTAGTTCTCGGCCTCTATATAGATCAAGATCCTGTCCTGTGAAGTGGATTTACCTTGAGGACAAACCCTTTGATGAGTCTTTTGAAACTTCTTTATTTGTAACTTTTTCGGACTCTGGGTTAGCCTATACAGTTCAAGACCCCATATTTATTGAAAATTTACAACTTGAAGTTGTCACCTCACATCTTGACAAACATTTGCAGAACTCCATTCAATCTCAGCTTACCTCTGAACGAACACCAAACCTTTCTGTGATCACTACAGCCTCTCCAAGTTCATCACCAACACCTCAGACTTCCCAACCTCAAGCTACCCCTTCTACCCCTCCATCCACCACTTCAAGACCAATCCCAACTGTTGTTTCAACCCAATCTACTACAATGGCAAACATGTATACTCCTCTGCACTTACCTGCCAACTTGGGTGCTATGCCCCAAGACTATCAAAGTAAAATCACCCAATTTGATGGCACTGGCACATACACAGCTCAACAATATACCAAAAAAATGACCGATTATTTTGAAATATATGAGGTTGATGCTGATGATGTTAGAATGAGGGTATTTGTTTAAAGTTTGACTGGAGATGTTAGGACTTGGTTTAGAGCCCTCTCTGCCAACAGTATCAATGACCTACAAGCTCTTTATCAGACATTCTTGAATAGATGGGAAAATAAAAAAGACCCTCTCCAGATTTTATCAGAATATGAAAATCTGAAAAGAGGTAAACAAGAAACTGTCCAAGATTACTGCACTCGGTTTAATAATGTTTACAATGCTATTCCTCAAAATCTCAGACCTCTTCCAGATTTGGCATTGATCAAATTACCTGATGGATTTGATTCTATATGACATACCAACTTAGGGAAAGAGCTCCTCGAACCTTAAAAGATATGCAAAGTATAGTTGTCAGTGTTGAAGCTAACCTAATACCTAAACGAGCTAAAGCCAGAGCAGAAAGGAGGATACCTTTGAAAGAAGAACCTCCAGTATTTGAACATAAATTAGATGCTATTATTAAAGGAATGGGTATGCTTGGAGGTAGAGTAGAAACAATTGAGAGAAAATCCCCTTTGGATGGTCAACCAAGCAATACTAGTAGAAATCCAAATTTCAGGAAGAACCAAAACCCTAACATTGGAAAAACTGGACCTGACAGAAACATTAGGCCCCCTTTCCAAGAAAAGTATGTTGAAGCCTCAACTTCTTATGAACCAATAGAAGACCCTCAAATTAATTTGTTGGGACTCAACAATGAACAACAAGTTTTCTTGACCCAAGAGGATCAAGAAGCTCACATTCTTAAACAATTTCAAACTCGGTCAAGTAAATCATTTAACTTTAGGGAGGGATATGATAGAACCATTTATGAAGTCCACAAACAATATAATCTAAGGAGCAGAAAAATTGATGTTCTTGAAATCAACAGACATAAAGAAATAAAACAGCCCACCAAAGTTAAGATCAATACCACCCCTGTACATATTCTTTCCAGAACAGATCATAATCCAAATAATCCAATTATTGAAGATGTATCCGATAATCAATGAAATAACAGACAATCTTCCACTTCTATTCCTTCCAAAGGGAACGTGGAAGAACCTCCAGAAGTTGATTTGGAAATAACTTTGGCTCATCACCTCACTCCTAGAAGGGAGAAAAACCCAGAAAATACAGTAGAAAAAGAGAATCCAACTGTCTGAAATACAAGAACTCAGACTGAAAAACCTTTTAATCTTGACACTGAAGTATTCAAATTAAAGATAGTTGTTCCATTGCCTGAATTAGCCAAACATGATGTCTATAGAAGTCAAATCAATAAGTCACTCCAAATTTCTGTGAATGAAGACTCAGTAAATGTTTTTGATGACCAACCTGAATTGATCTTTGGCCCTGAAGTAAACGAGAAAGCAGTGGATGGAGGAGTTCCTCCTTTCTATGTAAGTTTGAACATACATGATAAAATACTTCATAATGCCATGTTTGATTTTGGTGTATCTCATAACTTAATACCTAAATCTGGATGGAGAAACTAGACCTAGACATCACCAGGCCATACAAAGACCTTTTCTCTTTTGATTCAAGTCAGGTCAGAGGTCTAGGATTGATCAAAGACTTATGTGTATTACTAGTTGAATATCCTGCCAAAACCATCTTAATGGACATAGTAGTAGCAGATATTCCACCTAAGTATGGCATGATATTATCCCGATCTTGGGGTGCAAAGCTTCAAGGATCTCTACAATTGGACATGTCTTATGCTACTATTTCAGTGTTTGGTCAACCTAAGAAACTCTACAGAGAAACCTTAATGAAGTATGTGGTAAGTAGCCAAGGAAAACCGCAAAATTTCCCTATCTACTCAGTGCATTCTGATTTGGATTCTTTCATTCTTTACAATGCTAAAAGTGATCCCTCAATTGAAGTAAAAGTTTTAGCAGTTGATCTAGAAGAAACTACAAATGAAAAGTCTAGTGTTCAAATCAAGGAAATTTCTGAGAACAATGATACATTAGATACCCAAGAGAAACCTGAAGAAGCTAAAGAACCAAATCTCCCTATTAAATAGATTCCTGAGACTCCTGATACCAATTACGATCATGAGATCCTTTGGAACTTAGAATTTGATGGCTCAGTTAACAAATTAGGAGTAGGAGCAGGAGTTTGGGTGCATAACCTTGAAAATAATAATGCTGAAGGCCATGCCTATAGATTAAACTTTAAATGCACCAATAACATTGCAGAATATGAAGCTCTATTTCTAGGTCTTAAACTTGTTAAATAATTAGGAGCAATTAGGGTATATGTCTGGGGAGATTCTGATTTGATAATTCAATAGATTAAAGAGAAGTTTCTTACAAATGATTCTAGATTAAGGTATTATAGAGGAATAGTAATAGAGATTCTCAATACATTTCTAGAGACTCGGCTTGCCAAAATCCCAAGAAAACATAATTTGCAAGCTCATAGCCTGGCAATGTCTGCCAGTACCTGTAAATTACCATTTGAACCAAATCATCATTTCACAACTGAGATTAGACACAGACTAGCCATACTTGACAATTTGAAGAACTTGCAAGTGTCTGACATTGATAAGTAGATTAATAATTTCTTAACTCTAGAGAAAGAATTTGCTAGCAGTAATATAGATGTAGATACAGTTAGTGAGTTTGATCAAATAAATAAGATAGAAATAGACATTTTAGTAGAAATTGCAACTCAATTTCTTCACCCAACAAAATTTACCAACAAAGAAATGCAGGACCTCAAAGAAATGGATATTGATGAAATTATTGAAGGAGAATCTAAAGTTATCAATTTACAAGACAATCATTTGCTAAAGGATTAACTCCTTTAGAAGATCTCTTTGATTTCAATGACATTCCAAAGAAACCCAAGATGGAACCTTTAAAAGCAGACATTGAAGACTATAACTTGGGAACTGAAGAAGATCCGAAAATGGTAAAATTATCTAAATCTTTTCCCTCTGACCAAAAACTCAAATATGTTTAACTAATGAAGCAATTCCAAGATGTCTTTGCCTGGAGCTATGAAGACCTGAAATCATATGACACCTCTATAATTCAACATACCATACCTCTAAAGGAAAATAAAAAACCATTCAAACAAAAGCTTAGAAGAATTAACCTTGTACTGCTTCCCTTATTTGAAAAAGAAATCAAACAAATGTATGAAGCAGGGATAATTGCTTCTATCAGGTTTTTAGAGTGGGTATCTAATTTAGTACCTACTAGGAAGAAAACTGGAGAAATCAGATTATGTGTTGATTTAAGAAATGTAAATAAGGTTTCTTTGAAAGAAAATTACCCTTTACCTAAGATGGATCATATTTTACAAAGGATAGTAGGTGCCTATAGGATTTCACTTTTGGATGGGTTCTCAAGCTATAACCAGATTCTGGTTCATCCTGATGACTAGGGAAAAACTGTTTTTACAACACTATGGAGAAAATTCAAGTATATTAAAATGCCATTTGGACTGAAGAATGCAGGGGAAACCTTATAAAGAGCAATGGACATAGCATTTTTCAAAGCAATTCATGATTTCCTGGTTATATATCTAGATGACTTGACTGTCTTTTCTAAATCAGATCAGCAACATTTAGATCATTTGAAACAAGTGTTCTTAAAATGCAGAAAATATGGTATTTCTTTAAATCCTAAGAAGTCCTTGTTTGGTATAGAGGAAGGTAAAATCTTGGGCCACATCATTTCCAAAGATGGCATCAGAATTGATCCTTCCAGAATAGAAGCTATTCTGCAAATACCTCACCCCAGAAATGTCAAATAACTTCAAGCTCTCATAGGAAAGATTAACTTTTTGAGAAGATTTATATCTAAATTAGCTGAATTAATTAGATTGCTTAATAATATGTTGAAAAATGATTCAAAGGTTGAATGGAAAGTAGAAGCCAAACAAGCTTTTGAAGAAATTAAAATGGCTTGACCAAAACATCGGTCCTTACAAGTCTAAAGTGTGATAGAGACTTCATAATATTTTCATTTGCATCATAACACACCATAGTAGCTGTTTTACTACAAAAACATGACCAAGGATGTGAGAAACCTATAGCTTTTTTTAGGAAAGCACTTAGGGATGCACCATTAATATACAAAATCATGGAAAAACAAGCCTTTGCACTTGTGAAATCTATTAAAGACTTTAGAGTCTACATATTGTACTCTCATGTAATAGCCTATGTACCAGATGCTATTGTCAAAGATATCTTAACCCAAGATGGAATTGAAGGCAAACGAGGTAAATAGATTGCTACTATATTGGAGTATGATATTGAAATAAAACCCACAAAGCTTATAAAAGGACAGGGATTAGCCAAGCTCATGACTGAAACAAATTGCCAAGCACTGGATATTAATGAACTGGATAATGAACAGGAGATGGTGACTCCACAAATCAGCCAGGCCTTCTTAGATTCACATTGGTATGCTGATATAATCTATGTACTATTAAACCTGCAAGCTCCTCCAGGGTTATCCAGGACAAAGAAAAGATTTTTAAAGATGAAAGCTTTGAAATTTTGTATTTTAGATAATAGTCTTTTTTGGAAAAATCATGAAGGTATTCTATTGAATTGTTTACTAAAAGAAGAAGCTAACAAAGTTCTTATAGAATTTCATGCAAGAGACTACGGTGGACACCTTTACTGGAAATCAACCGCAAACAAAATCCTAAGGGTTGGATTTTATTGGCCAACCTTGTTCGCTGATGTAAAAATTTTTTTCACTGCTTGCCATAAATGTCAAATGTTTTAGGGCAAGAGAAAACTATTACCTTTACCCCTGAGACCAATTTCCACTGAAAATCCCTTCCAACAATGAGGTTTGGACTTCATTGGAGAAATCCATCCTCCCTCTTCTGGACAACATAAATGGATCCTAACTACCACAGACTATTTCACCAAATGGATAGAAGCCATTCCTTCTAGACAAGCCAATGACACAGTTATTATGGGATTCTAAGAAACCAACATATTGTCTAGATTTGGATGTCCTAAAAAAATCATAATTGATAATGTCGTTGCCTTCAAATCCAAGAAAATGACAAGTTTTTGTAATAAATACCATATCACTTTAGGCCATTCCACATCCTATTACCGTCAAGGTAATGGTCTAGCTGAGTCTTACAACAAAAGCTTAATTAATATTATTAAGAAATTATTGGTATAAAACAAGAAAAATTAGCACAAGAAACTTACTAATACATTATGGGCAAACAAACTCACTACCAAGAAATCTATTGGAACTGGTCCTTATGAATTATTCTATGGCATGGAGGCTATATTTCCTTCATCTTTAAGAGTTCCTGTCATGAAATTACTTCAGGAGGCTCAAGTGAAACCTAATGCCATTCAAAGGAGAATAAACCAGACCATTCATCTACAATAGACCAGAGAAGAAGCGTATCAAATATCCCAAGTATTACAAGAGAAGCTTAAGAAAATATTTGATAAAAGAACCAAGGCAGGAGATTTCTACTTTGGAGACAAGGTTTTAAGATGGGATTCCAGGAGAGAGGACAAGGGAAAACATGGGAAATTTTACTTCCTATAGAAAGGGCCTTTTATTATCCATTCCTTACAAGGGAACAATACTTACTATTTGAAAAACTTGGATGGCACAGAAATAGAAGAAGGACCAGTTAATGGTCGGATGCTGAAACATTACTTTTGATCCAACTTTTTAATGTATTCTGATTTTAACATGTACATAGTATATCCTTGGTAATGTCACAGTTGGATTGGATAGTAACTTGCTGGAGTTGAAGCCCGAAGTGAAGGCCCTAAACTTCACAAGTACTACTGTCATACATACAATAAAGCAACCAACAGAAGGAGATTTCAAAGCATAGTTAAAGTCATTAAGAAGGCCAACTGACCTGTTGTTCTTGACTTTCCACCAGGAAAAGCCATCCCCAAGTGGAGCCAGTGTTATGCTCCTATACCAATAGGTGTCATATTTCATGATTGACTTGATGAGCTCTCTAATATATTGATACCTTTTTTTGTTTCAAAGGTTTACCATATTTTCAAAAAATAAAATAAAAAAATTAAAAAATGTAAAAAGGGTATACCTTAAAAGAAAAATCAAAGGGTGAAAAGAATAAAGATGGTCAAAAAATGAAAGAAAATGAACCCCAAACAAAGAAAGACCATGAAAGTGTGCAAGTCTAAATGCCACGACTTCTTCATTTTCTGTAATAAAAATTGTGTGCCGCTTGTCTCTCATGCCACAATTCATGAATAGCCAAACATATTAAGCTTGACTAGTTCATATTTGAATTTCATGTTTTAGAGATAGTGAATAAATATCTGACCAAACAGTGTAAACTTGGTAGATAAGTAGATAGGTAGAGTAAATAAGAAGGAGCTCAACAGTTTAATCTGAGCCCTTGGATGTAATAAGTGTAGACTTAGGTAGGCTTGCCATGTAAAAGGAAAGAGGATTGATAAGGGTTTGCGAGTCTAAGTGCACCCAAATAAAAAAGAAAAATTCCAGGCTAAAGTAGGTAGGGTAGGTAGATGGTGTTGCAGAATTACTTGTGATGGATAATGTCTCTAAATGTGTTAATTTTTACATTTATCACAAGTGCAAGACAGACATTACACTTGATGCAGCTCAAATAAGGCAAAGTCAAATAACTAATTTCCATGCACATTTTTCCCTAAAGATTTCACTAATTTCCCCTAAAGTATTGAGGTCTTTGAAAATTAAAGGGGCTTAGAGAATTTCTCTGACTTCTAGAGGGACCGGACCCTTGGCCCAATGATTTAAAAGCCTAAGTACTCATAATTATCCATAAATCATTCATTTCATTTCATAAAGCTTTTCCTAAGCAAATTCCTACTTTACTTAGGAAAATACACAATATCACCTAAAAAACCCCTTTTTCACTTTACCTTAAGTTGAATATACTCTTTAATGTTTTACTTAGCACTTATTTCCATGTCATATTAACTTTAACACATATTATATAAATCCTGCACTATTTTACCCTTTACCCCTATTATTTAATTATGCATAAATCCCCAAAATCTTATATAATCCTGCCCCGGTTAACTATAACCATAAGTACGCATCAAAAGGATTAATTGGAATTAATTAACCCTTAAGTTTAATTAAGAACCACTCCCCCAACCAATCACACTGCCCCCGATGCGATTTAAATATTTTTTATTGTGTCGGGTCCGCTACAGTTAAAGCCCTGCCATATCCCTTGCCCGTCTGCTGTCTGATCACTCCCCAATCATCCAACGGTCTATATCAATATCGTACCCCACTTGGTGACTGCGCTTTAACTCGCGACCACCAGACGGTTTTTCGCCCGTACCTTCGCCACGCGTCATCCATTCAATATGGTCGTTTGCTCCCCGCCCAAAACCGCTTAACTCCAGAAGCAGTGCGATTGTGTACCGCTTACCAACCTCCACAAATGACAAAATGTCATTTCTCTGCGTGCGTCATCTGCCCGATAAATCCAAAAACCCCGCCAACCTCAGTTTTGTTAAATAAAACGAAAAAGGGTCATTTTCACTATTATACGCTATGACCCGTGCTCCCATGCAAAACAACATCTGAGTCAATTGTACGAGCTTTCAGACCACCACCTGCTTAGGAAACCTGCAGTGACACAACCCAGAACCTGTTATCCTTCAGTATTGGCATTGTTCACCTCCTTGATACAGGTATTTATCCAATTTACACTCAAACCCTGTAATTTTGGTTTTTTACTGAAAATTCTACAAGAAAGGGCCAAATTCAGTTTTAATCCAAGTTTATGTTCACCATATAAAGTCCTCAACCTGCTGTCTTGCCTATTTTCCACAAATTCTCCCAATTCCATTTTTGAATCCACAAGAACCAAAGATGGAAACCCCTATAGCCCTGAATGTAGCACCCATGAACGCTCCCCACAAAGACTTAGATTATCTACCTCTGGCCGATAAATATTTTTAGATAAAAGACCTATCTGGTGATAAAAACCATCTTCAGGTTTTCTGCCAAGCCAGAGATAGTTATCTAAATAAGTCGGACACTTTTGGACTGTGGGAATTTAACCTTCCCATGTATTTCCACCCATCAGTCCATGTTTTCCCAGATATAATTCATCAATGTTGTACTAATTATGATCCTAACCGTAAAGTTGTTATATTCCCAAGCCAAACAATCCTTTTTCCCATAACTGCTCAATCCATTAATGAAATGTTGCAGTTTCACTCCAGTCAGCCCCTCACTCATATTTCCATGGGGTGCTTACTTGGGAAAGGCTCTCAGTTATCTCAATCAGAAGTAAACCGTATTGCTCAAACCTTCATGTTACCAAAGCACCAACCCAAAGGTCCACCTCCTTATCTGCAAACCTGCTTCACTGAAACTGGAAGGCTCATTGCTGATATGATATCCCTGATAATGGGATTTAACTCTAGTGAATATGTTGATAATATCACCCTAGTGTTACTATCAATCTTTACTCTAGGACAACCCCCTGTTGTCAGATATGACTATGCCTCCTATATTGCCAACAAAATCCATGACTTCTTGAATTTGGAAAGGGAAGGAGTTTTCAAATATACCTCTTTCATATACCATCTTATGTTATATTATCAGTCAGATAACTTTCCTTTCCCTATCAATAAACTTGACACCAAAGGAAAACCAAGGTCTGTTATCTTTTGGAGTCCAATCTTTCACAATACCAGTGAGTCCCCTTACACTTATAGTGAGTTCATTGACCTATTTGTACATTCATCAACCACTCTGTTGACAAGAGTTTCCCCTCCTAGGATCAATGGTGACATGAAGAAGATTCTCCAGCTCTCTAAGTAGTACAGGATAGGTGACTGGCACCTATATAAAAATCACATAGAAATCAGGATGTATGATGTGAACTTTACCGTTTTAAGTTACCAATATATTCCCATGGGATTGTTTGCCTTGGATTATTTCAGGCAAATCATAAGTGCTACTTTAGTCCATTTTTGTGGTGCCAAGAAGAAATCTCAGCTAAGAATTAAGAACCAGCTAGGCCCTTTTGTCATCAATAATAGGGATGCATGGAAAGAAGCTGATTTTTTTTTAGAAGATCACCTTAGATTAAAAAAGAGTTTTAGGTGGGTACCATATGACCCCAACAGTTTTATATGTGACAGAATGATGAAGAACAGGTTATCCCCATATATTCACCATAGGATCCCACGAATTGAGTGATTTGCAAATTTGGATGAATGGATAGAGGGGACCTTAGTAGAAGATGTTAGTGAGCAGGTCAATATAGAAAATGCTATGAGAGATCTTGAGAAAACCCTTGACTTGGATTCTTTTGGGCAGGTACCATTCAAGTTTCCTCAAAAATCAACAATTAGTACATCCACTATTGGAACCTCTCAACAGCCTCCACAGGAATTCAGCATACCAGCAACAAGAACATCCAAAGGCAAAGAAATATAGCCCAAAGAACAACCTACAATGTTATATCACCCTGAAATTTCCAAAGAACAGGGTTAAGTACCAACTCCTCCAGCTCAAACCAATATAGCAGAAAGTCGAGATTTGCAAACTCCTCTAAATGAGAAAAGAAACAAAAAGAAGGATAGGGAAACCACCACCCCTGCCAGTGAACCTACAAGATAGCTAGGGGCAAAAAGACAAAGACTAAACCTTCTATCAAAAGAGAAAATAGTTGAAGAGATTACAGAGAGTCAAAGAGAAGAAAGAGCAGTAAGCCAACAAACTTTTCTCTTGGGAGGAGCATCCACTAGCTCACAAAGGCAAGAGCTAGAAAGACAACATAGTGCAAAAGTATCATCCCAAAGGCCACAAAGTCAAGAGGCCTTAGATATCAAGAAGACATTCACAAAAATAAAGGCCAGAAATGACCTCGTGAGGCTTCAAATGTACAATTAATATTTAAAAATGGCCCCCACGAATTAGCAAAGACAAATATCAACCTATGACATTAAAGAGGGAAAGATGATAATGAGTTATTTCAAGCCAAAGGTGCAACCACCTCAGTCAGTGGCAGATTACATCAAAACTAACCTAGAGGTCTTAGCCAAAGATATTCATCCTATGGATCAAATTGAACTTCACAAGGAAACTTGAGAAATGGTCTATTCCACATTGGCCGATAAAGCAATGATGGCCCACAAACTACAAAATTCTTTGGATAATACAACTGCTCAACTACATTTGGAGAGAGCCTCCTCCCTAGCCAAGGATAATAGAATAAAATCATTAGAAAAAATCATCATTGGATTGGGACATGATCCCAAAGATGCTAAAGGTATAAAAGCAATGATTAAGAAGAAAGAAGAAGACATTGTTGCCCTGAGGAAATAGCTAAAACTATCTCCTTCAAGGTATCCACAGACTACTAAGGTTATAAAACAAAAATATGAAGAAGAGATGATGGACCTACTCTTGAAACTCAATGAAATATTAAATGACACGAAGCAGGTGTTAGAAAATGCACTAAAGGACAATCCGGGAGAGTCGAGCTCTCAACCTCCTAAAGTGATACCAATAGTCTCAACAACAGTCCCCTCTACACTTGAGACATTCTTGGCCCCAAACATCCTCGCAGCCACAACAGAGGTGGTCACAGGTATAGTTACAGCAGGAACAACACCAGGCAATAGTGCCAATTTGAGTACAGAAGAGCTGATAAAGGCAATGGAAGACATGAGGCTACAAGTTTCAGAATTAAAACAGGTAAAAGAACAGTTGGCTAAAATGGAAAGAGATTATAATATCTCAAAGATAAACATCGTGGAAAAAACAAAGGAGATCAAAGCTTTAGAAAATAAAGTGAAGGCATTAGAAAAATATCTCACTTGTGACAAGCCTCTCACAGAAACCAAGAAAATTCTTTGGGTCAACATCACTCAGTCTGTAAATGATGTTTGGCCATCCATCCAAGTGATTTTTGAACAAATTGATCCAGTGAAAGCATCACAGGGAAAAATTCAAAAGACAAGGGTTTTGTTAGGACAAATGCCAGATGAGGCCAACCGGCTTATACACTTTTTGAATAACAAGACTACGGAACAACTGGAAGAACTTGGCATAGCTGACAGGACAGATACTATTTTGAAAATCAAAAGGGTGTTAACTGTTGGAAATAATACTGAGAGGGGGGGGGGGGTGAATCAGTATTATCAAGTCAAATATTCCTTTTTCAAAAACAAATTGTATACGCTACTTCAGTTAGTTAAACCCGCGTATATACGCAATTATGCAGAAGGAAGCCCGCATATACAAAGAAAACTTTTAATTTACTTTATCTTTCTGATGATGATTGTTAATCTGTGATGCAGAATCAAATAACCAGTAACCAGAGACAGTAAAACAGAGCAGAAAGAAAATCACACACAAGAACACAAGATATAAGGTGGAAACCCAAATGTGGGTGAAAACCACCTGCTGCAATTCGTCTCTATCTTTCTTTAATTAGAAACTTCTTTTACAGTGTACTGGTGCGGTCCTTTACCCGTACGTAGGCTGCAACCTGCAGAGAGCTACAACTCTCTCTCGTTCTCCAGCTTCCCATGGAAGGGAGCTACAACCCCCTTTAGCTCTTGTACTAGCCAAGATACTAGTACGTAGGTGCTGGCCTACTGAAGGCTACAACCTTCTCTTTCTTCCAGGGACCTGTTGTGGTAAAAACACAACCCCCCATTTTTAACTTCTTCACTTCAAATGATGGGGACCCTTTCTATAAAGTTTGGGCTAGACACCTTTTTGGATTTTTATTTTAGTTGATTGCCCTACACTTTTGTTAATTTTTGGTTTTTGTTGGATTGTTGTTTTGATTGCTTTGTTAGAATTGATTTTTTATAAGCTTCCCATCAACGCTTGTTTCGCCTCATTTGGTCAACTGGTTTGAAAATGGCACTCCTTTGAAGTCTCATCATTTATCTAGCCTGGGTTAAAAATGCATAAATGTACAATATCACATTTTGTAAATAAATTAGTTCAATAATGCATTTAGTTTAAATATTAACTCGTAGAGAGTTTTACTAACATTTTTCATTATGCAACCAAATTATTAATTATCAGGATTGTTAAGAAATTCACTCCAATTTCCAAATCGAATCCTAATCTTAAAAAATCCAAACATTCAAGTGGCTGTAGTTTAGAAACTTATATTCGTAGAAATAAAACCAAAATAAAATTTATGTTTAAAATTAAATTTTAAATTAATTAAATTAATTAACATATTAAATATAATTAATAAATTAAATTAAAATTAAAATAAAAAAAACATATAATAAAATTATTTTAATCGCGTCGGGACTTCGCATCAGAAGTTCTATGTGAAATATTTTAAAAATCCTGATAACCATGATTCCCCCGATGCGATATCGCATCGGGGAATTTCACTTGACATGTTTTAAAAAAATCTCATAAGCTACCCGATGCGACATGCCGATAAGGTATGTGCCGATAGCAAAATGGAACAAAACGAAGTTTTATATAAATGGTTCAAAGGATTTGTTTCTTGGATTCATACGTATGAGTGAGGTTAGTATATTAGTTATGGTAATATGTTAGTTTTAGTGTTTAATATAGTTAAGAAGTAGTGTAGTTTAACATATATTAATATTAGTATATTATATGTATTACATTATATTAACTAATTAATAATATGTAATATATTATATTAGTTAAATTAATATATATTATTTAATTAATAGTTCAGATTAATTAAGTTATAACATTTAATTAATT
>APFE031521007.1:42618-53404 GCA_000404065.3 Pinus taeda
TTGTTTCATCCCCTTCCAACATAAATGAAAATCCCAACACGGATGTGCAAATAAATGGTGATGAAGCGGTTTCACAAAGCTTGGAAAATATTTCCATTCAAATGCAAGAAGACAATAATAGCAATTTTGGGGAAAAAGCCGCTTTGAAATCTAAAAGCTACTTTGAAGTAAATTCGGAAAATCAAATTGCAAATCAGCAAGTACAAGCAACAATCAAAGCAAATAAAATGCAAACTGCTGTACAAATTTCTGAATTTCTCTATGATGAACAAATGCCGAAATCAGAGCAGCAAAGCAGCGTTCTTCAAGAAAACATATGCATGCAAAGGAATGATCTGCAATCTGAAATTTACAATGAGCATAATGCACAAGAGCTCTCAAACAGAGACAGTTTTAAATGCATAGTTTCAGGTTCACACTTTTCCCTTTATCCCGATATTTTCAATGATGGTAATATTTTTCCTCTTCATATTAATGATATTTTAGGAATTAAAGAAGCTGATCTAAATGAATTACCATTAAATTTTTATCAAGATAGAGAAGCAATTAGTGATCATTCTTTTGCCATTAATGAACATGAAATTCTTGTTCCTTCTTGTTTGGATATATTGGATCAGATTGAAGGGAATTATAGAGAATCTTGTGAGGTCATTTATGATGATTACTCTGACATTGAGGATGTTGATTTCTATGCCTCTCAAGAGAATCCTCATGAGAAAATTCAAATAACATATGAAAATGAGGAACGCTTCAATTTAGGAATTATCCCAACTAATCCTCATTTTAGAGCAACGAATTATCTTCATGATTTCACCAATCAAGAAAACATTCCAATTTATGATTCATATGAAGATCAAACTTTCATTCCTACTCATAATCATAATTCGTTTTCTAATTCACAAGTTGGAATTCAAAATTTTTCAAATTCCATAATTCTGGCCATTCCTTGTGAAAATGAAATCATTTCAAAACGATCCCAAATGTGCTGTAACATTAGTTGTAAAAATAGTGATTTCATTTTAGTTTTTCTTTCATAGCTATTTTGTTTAAACTTAGATTTATTTTCTGATTTTATTTTGCAAAATTTTCACACTCTTCGCTGGCATATTGAACACCTTACTATCAAACACTCAATTGATGCATTGCCCGATTGGGAAATTCAAGTTTCATATTATATTCATCAGCATCGAAAGATATTAATATTCCAATTTAAATCAATGCTAATGTTTCATCAAAAAATTCTATTTTTTCAAAGGCAATGTCAACAAGAGAATGTATTTTTGCAATCTGGGCAGCAACTCAATTCAATAAACAAATTGCCATTTTATTTGAAAGGCTTCCATCCATTTTTCATTGACTCATTTGAAAATTGTTTGGAAATTTTTCCTTCAAGGAAAATTGTCAATGATTTAACGTTTGTACATAACACTAACAAATTTTGTCAGGTCAAAGAATCTAAAAGCTCATCTTCACAATCTGGCCTGTTATCTCTTCCTTTGAACATTTCCCAATCTTTAATAGAAATCCATCCAGATTTCTATGATCCAATTGGTATTCAATTGGAAAGGGAATTTCAAGAGAAGGAGATTTTAATCAACTTGCTAACACTAATTGTACATTCTGATTTCATATTTAATTTCCTTATTTTAGTTAAATTTGTATTTTTATTACTAACATTTGAACTGTACATAAACGTGGGAATAAAAATGAGAAAATGGCTACACTGGAAATATGACTATACCTAGTCATTTTCATGTACATGGTTAGAATAGGAGTAGAATTAATTTAGTTAGTTTGTTTTATGTAGTTAATTTATTTGCATTAGTTCTATAGATTAAAAAATAAAACAAAGCAATCAGCCTTCTCATACATGTTCAGTGGAAACATTTTTCCTTATCAGAAGATTTTAATTCTTGCTTTCCTTTTTGAAATTTCTTATAGTAATATCTCTACTCTGCCTATTTTGAATAATGTCTTGATTAAATTCAATTAAAGTTGCACTTGGTATCAATTGCCTCAAAGCCACTTTTCTTCATTTCGGGATTTCCTTCTAAGATTTTCTTTTGAAATTTATATGGTAAGGATTTGAGGATATAAAAGCTTCATGATCCCATTATCCTATGAGATGTATGATTGACTATGATAAGCCTAATTCTAATTCAATCATTATCAGTCAATCTAACCTGTCACAGCAATCATATGAAGTTCATATTATATTCCTCGAAATTTGCCAAAAGCTGATCTTAAGGATGCCCATTTTGCCAAGTGCACACATTTAAATCTGTTTTGATATTTTTCTACAATTAGTGGCTTAATCTCATTCTAATATTTAGTTTATTATCTGATGCTGCATAAACGCATCATGTCTATTTACTAAAGGCATTATTAAAAAGTCACTATAATGATACAGATTTTTCTCAAGATTAATTTGGAATGAGCAGAGGTAATAAATCGTTACTTCAATTCGAAAGGGAAGCATAGTTTCATATTTATTTCTGGTAAATTTTATATTCCATGAACATGAATGATTGATTTCATTTAGGCTGATTGCACACTTAGATTTAGAATAAATAATCAGATGATTTTAATCAAAGGAAGAATTTGAAGATTTATCAGGTAAAATTTACAGACAAATTCTTTTCAGGTACGCATTTACAACTTTATTCTCATCCATTATTAGTTCTGCTTTTCTTAGCTCATTTTTTATTTATGTTCTATTTTATTTGCAGGTTTTTATTTCTTTTCAAAACCTGAAGTAAGCAGCAAACTAATTTTAAATTTGCAAACAGGTTCAAGGAAATTCAATTCTGATTCATTAGAATTTAAGCAGTTTTTAGCTTTGCTTTCATTCATTAGAAAACCCAATTGAAATTTCAAGAAATATCATAAGACCATTCGCATCACAACATTTCATCGGAAGTAATTCTTAGCATTTCTTTTGATAAATTGTTCATCGAAGACCTCCGATGTATTATCATACTCATATGCCATATTGCATTTCGCATATCGAAGCTTTCCAAGTGAAGTATACTTCCATGAATATGAATCGCCGATCTCTGATAATCGACTTTACCGATATTGCGATAACCACATAATTCCAGACCCGATATGAAACTCAAATACAATTCATAAAATATTGCGTCCATTCAATCGCAATAATGGTAAGAACATAACTTTAAAAGGACTGATGTTCCGGATCCGATATGTTATTAAATTTTCATCATAAAATTATCGGGTCCATTCTTCATCACATATCGGTGTATTGAGAATTGTTAAATCATGCGCATAACATTGCCGATCACGATCGCTGATTAGCCACGACATTCATCGCATATCGGCATCACAACAATCATATTGTGTTACATCGGGTGCTTAAGATTGCCGATTTCCGATTTACGTCATCCATCGCATCGCCGATATCGCAATCACTTCCTTGCAGTTTTATTTATGGCCGATATCTCGGATCTGATATGTTATTAAAATCCCATCATAAAAAGTTATCAGGTCCGCTCTTCATCGCATATCGGCATCGCAAAAAATATATTGTGTTACATCGGGTACCCAAAGTTTGCCGATTTCCAATTAGCTACGACTTCCATCGCATCGCCGATATTGCAATCATTTCATCACATTCTTACGCTCACATCACTTCTCTGAATCTACAATGTGTATTTTGCAATATGGGAAGAACGATGCAATTTATTCTCTGATCCCCGATATAATATTTCTTTAATGAAGCGATCGCTTCATTTCATTGCACATGTTCTTATCGGCAATTTGCCATTGCAATCTCCGATGCAATAACTTCCAATGCATGCCTTTGCGCCATTAACATTTAATCAATATATCACATGGCAACAAAAGTGAAGTCTTGCAAATTAAAATTCAAGCATGGTAAAGAAACATGTTTTGTGGATCATCCGGTGAGGCGATGTGTTAAAGCAAGCTTGTGTAACCACTATGGGAAAAAGGCAATTGATGACAAATTTGCAGGATACAAAAATCATTTCAATTTCTCATACATTTTAGTTTTAAATATATAATTCCATAATTAAAAATGGAATTCAAGACCTCTATCTTCATATTTAAATTTTATTATCTTGGATTTGGTCTTGATTCCGGACAATTTATCAAGTCATGGAATTTATATGAAACTTATAATATTTTGAGGAATAGTCATTACTGCAAAATCTCATTCTCATTTCTGATGCGTTTGTTTTAATTTCAATTCCCCTGAACACTAAGCATTCTATTTTGACATTTTACTGCTTGCTTTAGTTTAAATAAAATAAATAATGATTTTGGGTTATAGAATTTTAGTTAGTATGACTTCTTCATGTTTTTAACGTTAATTAAAATAAGAAGTCAGTTAGTTTGGAGAAATTGATACCTTTCAGGTAAGATCAAAAACAATTATCCAATGGTAAGATTCATGTGCCCACTTTCATTAATTCCCATTTTATCACTCTAGTTTCAATTTTTGTTTTTAAATTATGCTGATATAAAACTCTGTTTTGCAGGTCTTCACAAATTTTTTCAATCTTCTGCCGAATCATATTTTCAAAGTCCATACTCTTCTACTGGCTTTATTTCAATAAGCAGCGATAATCTTCATCGAAACAGCTACACCAAGAAGTTTCTGAACCTTTAATCTGTTTCTTCAAGCATTCCTTTTTAGAAAATGATTAAGATGATGCTTGGAAACAAGAAGAATCATATCAGACAGAAAGTATTCATTGTAGTTGAATTTTACGATCACTGTTATCTAAAAGCCTAAAGCATTCACAACTCTGCAAGGTACGTTTTTCTAAATCTCAACATAAGGAGGAATGATTACATGCTTATTTTCTTTTTCTTCATATTGTTGAGGCATTGGTATAAACATTCTTGTTTGAGTTTATCTTGCGAAACACGAATTTTCCTTTCGATTTTTAGAGATTTCTTTGTTTTTATTTTTATTTTTGTTTGATGATTTCTTTTCTCACTTTAGCATAAGAATTCTTTTCTTTTTGTTTCCAGTTTTGATTTTGGTGACTTTGCCGTGATTTATATGGAAGGTCTTCTTGTTACCTAACAATGGTCAGGATACGTGGGGAAAAATTGTTAATAGTCACCTATTAGCTTTTTCTTAAATCTCTTAGTAAAGTTTGATTTCTTATTATAAAAGTAGGCATACTTAAGGAAGATATTACCAACCAAGAGAAGTTGGCAAAGTATCATAAAATCTGAAAATTCCTTTTTCATCAAACTGTAATCATTTTGAGATTTCAAAATTTTATTAAGATTTTTAGAGTTCTATTACCAGTCAAGAAAAGTTATTTTTAACCAAGAAAAGACACTCTACAGCAAAACACCTTTAACTCTGAAATTGTCATTCTCAACTCTTAAGGAGTCAATGATTCTCTCTGTCCCAAAAAGTCTTATTTTTCTAGAGAATAATCCAGAAATATATTTAAACTTAAAAGATAAGAGGTCTCATCGTGAGCCTGCTTACCATGGTCATAGGGGAAAAAATAGGCTGACATTACAAACACTGCTAAACAAACCAGGGTAATGGCTTATGATTGCAAACAATTATAAGCAGGGGTCTCATCACAAGCTAGTTTGTTCAGTCCCAATTTTAACCAGTTGATGGCATTGTCAACTATCTGCCACCAAACCAGGACAATGGCTTTTAAGAGAAATAAAAAAATAAAAATTCAAAGAAGAAAATTTAAACATATATAAATGGGATTTATCTCTAGATCAATAATTTCTTAAACAGATGGGATTCTGAATCATTTATGATTAAAAGGTAACCCTGTCGAAACTATAGACGTTTGCTGGCAACAGTGGCTCTACCTATGATAAATGAGTATATCTTAAAATCTAAGTCGTAAAGTTACCCCTGCTTTATCCCTTCAGCTAATTAATGACTGATATAGAGTTTTGAAATATTTTAATTTATGAGAAATTTTAAGAAAAATTACAGTTAGATGATTCTTGTTTTTATTAAGATTAATGAACCAAGTCAAGCATTCCAAAAAATAATTCTCTCTTTTTTAATTATTTTTGCTTTAATTTTAGGAAAATCTTATTCATAACAGAGATAACTGGTTCTTCTCCCGTGTGTCGCCATTTTTGTGGTAAAAACACAACCCCCCATTTTTAACTTCTTCACTTCAAATAATGGGGACCCTTTCTATAAAGTTTGGGCTAGGCACCTTTTTGGATTTTTATTTTAGTTGATTGCCCTACGCTTTTGTTAATTTTTTGTTTTCGTTGGATTCTTGTTTTGATTGCTTTGTTAGAATCGATTTTTTATAAGCTTCCCATCAACGCTTGTTTTGCCTCATTTGGTCAACTGGTTTGAAAATGGCACTCCTTTGAAGTATCATCATTTATCTAGCCTGGGTTAAAAATGCATAAATGTACAATATCACATTTTGTAAATAAATTAGTTCAATAATGCTTAGTTTAAAATATTAACTCGTAGAGAGTTTTTACTAAACATTTTTCATTTATGGCAGCCAAATCATTATTTCGGGGATTGTTAAGAAATTCACTCCCAATTTCCAAATCGAATTCTAATTTAAAATGGTCCAACATTCAAGTGGCTATAGTTTAGAAACTTATATTCATAGAAATAAAACCAAAATAAAATTTAAAATTAAAATAAATTTTAAAATTAATTAAATAAATTAACTATTAAATATAATTAATTTAATTAAATTAAAATTTAAAACAAAAAAAACATATAATAAAATTATTTTAATCGCGTCGGGACTTCGCATCGGAAGTTTTATGTGAAATATTTTAAAAATCCCGATAACCGTGATTCCCTTGATGCGATATCGCATCGGGGAATTTCACTTAACATGTTTTAAAAAAACCTCATAAGCTACCCAATGCGACATGCCGATAAGGTATGTGCCGATAAGGTATGTGCCGATAGAAAAATGGAACAAAATGAAGTCTTATATAAATGGTTCAAACGATTTGCTTCTTGGATTCATACGTATGAGTGAGGTTAGTATATTAGTTATGGTAATATGTTAGTTTTAGTGTTTTATATAGGTAAGAAGTAGTGTAGTTTAACATATATTAATATTAGTATATTATATGTATTAAATTATATTAATTAATTAATAATATGTAATATATTATATTATTTAAATTAATATATATTATTTAATTAATAGTTTAGGATTAATTAATTAAACATTTAATTAATTATTATAATTTAGATTTAAATATTATTTTAGAATTAGTTTTTTAACTTAGATTTAATTTGTTTATAAATAGTTAATTAGATATTCGTTAGTTATTTTATAATTAGCAATTAAATTAGAATTAATTAAGGACTAATTCAAGATTTGATTTTTAATTCAAATTCTCATTTTTTTAGCCCAGCAACAGAATTTCCAGATTTACATCAGATTTGACCCATCAACTTTGGGAGCTCATAAATTGAGTTCTACTTGGCCAAATGAGGCACAGGACGGCTCATTGGAAAGAGAAAATCAATGAGAAAAATTTCGAGGAGGTTTCACCAACAGAATTGATCATTTATTGGGCCAAAAATCAGGCAGAAAATCAGGCTATGAATTATGAAAACAAAATCAATTTTCTGAGTTATTGTTTTCAATTTCATTTGTCCAAAGCCTGTTCTAATTGCAGATCCATTGGCCAATGATATCCTTTGCCAATCAAATCATTCCAAGCATCAATACGTAGCTTATATTTTGTTTTTAATTATTTATTTAAATAGAATTTGATTGGGTTTGATTTAATTGCTAGAAATGATATTTTGATTGCATTTTAATTTATTTTGATTTCTTTTGCAGGAAAACAGTGGAAGAAATATGGAAAGAGAATCTTAATAAATGAGAAGGCTCCAGCAATTGAAGATCAGAATTAGGAGCAAGTAAAATTGGATTTAGCAGAATTCTCTTGAACAAACTCTCCTCTCTAAACATTCTTTTACAAAGACTATAAATAACAGATTGCAGAATGGAATAAGGGCTGCTCTCCTCTGCAATTTTAGAGCTTCTAAACGCACTATTGTAATTGGAATTTAGAGTTATAGGAGGGAGGAGTGAAAAATCTTAGATCTGGAGATTATTGAGGATTTTCCCTTTGTATATTGAATTATGCATGAAGAATAAAGCTTGCACTATTGTGGCTCTAGTTTTGAAGGCAGAAGTTCAAGCAATGTAAAGGGCTGTTGGAGACCAAGAACAGAGAAATGGATGCAATAAATTGGTATTTCTAATACTACTGTTTCAAATATCAGTTTTAATTTTATGATGATAGGAATGTGTCATTTTTATTCATGTTTGTGCACTATTGTCAATATGGGTAATTTGTCACAATCTTGTTATTATGTATCTCTGTTTTTTATGGATTAATTTCTCATTTTTGAGTAACTACTTACTCTGAAATCTGTCTTATGAAACTGATTTATTGAATGATAATGTGTTGTGAACTATTTCCACATATCATTATTCAATTATTGAATTTATTGATATTGATAATCAATATCATTTTGTGAATTACGTCCTGAATGTTGTTGGTTTATTATTTCAGTTTTAAGGTCTCAATAGAATGTGTTTTGGTAACCATAATATTAGTTAATTGAACTACTTCATTAACTCGATATTCATTATAAACAAGACATGTTTGAATCCCAATATTTTAATTATCTTGCTCTTAGTTCGGTTAGATCTATATCTGCCTAATTAAGATAGGATTTAGATTAGTTTCTTTTACATGTATCATAGAATAAGCTTGCATTTAGAGTAAATTCTGCATTCTTTTAAGTCCTCTCCTCAAAGAGGCAAAACTTTAGTTGTGGCTTGGCTGAACCCAAATCAGCTTAAGGATCATTCTCTTGCCTGATCAGCAAGAAGAAGTGATCTAATGTCCCTGTCTATTGGTAGTTAAAGATACATTATAAACCAATAGCAATAGGGAGAAGGTAACTGGACCTAGATGAACAGCCGGAGCCACCACACCAAACGGAAAAGGAGCTACTTTTAAGGTCCGAACCGGGTGGTTATCCCTCAATGTTGTTGCAGTGATTTTCGAGGCATCAACAGGACCACGTTTCACAAATTTTCAGACTGGATCCATGAACATCAATCAATCATCAATAATTTCTCCATCAACCAATCTCCTTTTCACCAGTTAGATCTGAATCAAGTAGATACTTCTCTGATAGCTGTACCCAAAACACAGTACCAGAAACCACACACCAGAAAACAGAACCCAGAACACAACAACAATAGACAGAGGCAGCTAGATCACAGCTTAGAGTAAATACGCTATTTCAACAACCTGAAACTAGCGTGCATACGCTTCTGCGTATGGAACAACCTGCGCATATGCTCCTTTACTTCACATAACTTGCGTGTATACGTGCCTTCGCTTCGTTGAACCTGCGTACAGATCTATAAAGGATAATTCACTCTTTCAGATATTCAATCATTAATTAACCCAGATTATCAGACTTGTAGATCAAGCAAGCGGCACATCTAACAGATCAAGATAATACAAAGATACTATCATTCAAGCTTAAATTACATGACCCATCAATAGAACTTATCCTTCTTTTTGCGCTAAGGTTCCTCCTTCATTCAGATCCATATCTGCATCATAACCCAATTACCCAAATACTAGCTCTAGCACTTTATCAGATCTTCAATGATAATTCAGATCCACACTTTTTCCACATGATCTCCTTCCTCTTTTATAGTCTTAGGCCTTCCTCAATACCATGATCCAAAACCATAATATTTCAATACCATGAACCCAAAACTAAGGATCAACACATCTGACAAGAGGCCATGGTCCAAAACATAGGTTCAAATCCCAAGAACTAACTACCATGGACCAAAAGTATGATCCCCAACATATACGCACTTTTGTAATGTATAACCCATGTGTATACGTGGCTTTGTCTAGATGAACCTGCGTATATGTCATTTTCTTCTTTCTGAGTGCCTTAACTAAGATCTGTTACCAAAGAGAGTTTCCATCAAGGAAAACACCTGTGCCATAGCTCCAAACTTGTGCCATAATGCCAACAATCTCCCCCTTTGGACTTGATGGCAACACCAAGATCCTCAAGATCATTCTCCCCCTTAGTTATCAAGGGCAAAGGGTTGTGCTCCCCCTGAGTACATGCTGAAATCTCTGTCCTGTTGTGCTGACCATGCTCCCCCTGACTGTAGGCAAGATCTGCAAAAAGATGTTCTTCAAGAAGAACCAAGACTTATGCATCATAAAAGACCTTCCTATCATGAAAAGACTTACTACATACATCCATCACCCAACCAAGTGGGGATCATCCACCCAAGCAAGTGGGAATACATCAGAAATTTACATATGATGACCGAATACATTACATCTTTATCCTAGGCATAGTGGGGAAACCAATATAGGCCGTTACATGACCTTGACACCATATAAGAAAAAGATACATTACATAGAGACGAATTATTTAAGACAAGACTTATGAAAGTCACCAACAATTGATAGCAATAGCAACTGTCAATCACCATTCAGATCAGCAACCAAGATTTCCTTCTGTTCTCCATCTGCCTCTATTCTACCTGAAACCAACAACAGCTTAGAACCAAAAACTTCTAACATAATGCCAACAATACATTAATAGATGATTATCTGCTCCCCCTGAACCCGTGCCGGATGGTCTCTGTCAGACTCGTATCAGACAATTTTCAAACAGACCTTGTTACTTCTGATATCCATCAGTCCTCCATATACGCGACTTTCTCCGCACCAA
>APFE031521007.1:57071-89785 GCA_000404065.3 Pinus taeda
CACAATATCTCCTTCCTCTTTTATAGTCTTAGGCCTTCCCCAATACCATGGTCCAAAACCATAACATTTCAATACCATGAACCCAAAACTAGGGATCAACACATCTGATGAGATGCCATGGTCCAAAACATAGGTTCAAATCCCAAGAACTAACTACCATGGACCAAAAGTATGATCCCCAACATATACGCGCTTTTGTAATGTATAACCCGCGTGTATACGCATCTTCGTCTAGATGAACCTGCGTATATGTCATTTTCTTCTTTCTGAGTGCCTGAACTGAGATCTGTTACCAAAGAGAGTTGCCATCAAGGACAACACCTGTGCCATAGCTCCAAACCTGTGCCATAATGCCAACATTAACTAAGAGGACTTTGATGCAGAACTTAGAGAGAAGATGCTAGGATATGCAGGTGGAAATCAATTCTTTTATGGAGAAGTTCATTGTTTTGCAAAATAAAGGGCTACCAAGTCCTCTAGTGATTAATGACAGATTAATGAAGCACATAGATTATGTAGACAAATTGAATAAGTATACTAGCAATCAAGCTAGTTCATCAACAATTGCTCCAGGAATAAAAGCACTCCTCACTGGCCGAGTTCTCTATGACAGCTTAGAGAACTTATTCTATGTTGAGCATGAAATAAATCACTTGTTCCCAATCTGGCCTACCTTTTTCAGATATACAGAAACTGATGAGACCGTGAGGAAACTTCAAAAACACAAATTGCCAGAGAAAAAATGGTGGGAAGACATGTTGGAAATTTTGTAAATTTATCTAGAGAAATGTAAATTTTGGGCTATTTACTATACTAGGATGAACAAAGATGAACAAAAATAAAACAGGTCGAAGTGTATCAGAACAGGTAAAGAGTATCAGTCAAAATAGGGTATCCAGCATAGAGTTACTAAAGAAGACAACAACAAGCCAAATTATAGGGTCTGCCTCCAGCACACTCAACAAGAATAGGAATAGCACAACACCAGTTTACCTTTCTCCTATCTTCGAGACTAGTTGTCTCTATTTTCTTGTAACTTATTCATTACTCACCCTAGAATATATCTCACTCTGTTATGAGATATTTTTTGTAAACATTTTTGTATAAATACTCACTCAATTGGAGCATTGAGTGTGGATTCATATACATTGCTATAATATTGGTTATTTTGGAATAAAGTGTTGTTGGACCAAACTTTTGTATGGCTTGCTAGACAAAAAAATTAATGCAAGGCACTTTTCACAGATTTCTTGAATCAAACACCAGATCAATAAGTCCTCTATACCTTATGTTTTAAGGTTTTCCTTGTTTATTATATCATCTTTGTTTCACATCTGAATGAGAAACGAAAAAGAGTAATTCAGAATATGCTTAACTGCACTCTGTTTTCAATCGTTATTGTTCCTTATGTTCTCTTCTGAATTAGTATAAACAATGAAATCTTAATTGCTCCTTTTTTCTAGTTCTTTCATTTTGGTTATTTATTAAAGAATACTTAACTGCTCTTTACTAGTAATCATTCACGTTCCCTCTTTAAATATGCTCAAGGATTCTTAACTACTCTTCACCTATTTTGAAACCATCCCATTTATTCCAAATCTTTATTTGTTCCCTGTTTGACCATCTTGCCTTGTGAAACCATCCTTTGTTAAGAAACTAAGTCCAGTTAAGCCATCTTCTTTGACTCCATTAGCCCAGTGGCTTAAACTATTCAGTCCTACCCCTTTGCTATTGAATCTCACCACCCAAACTCAAACAAAACTCCTAAACTTCATAACTAGCCTAATATCTTTCAAAACAAAGCTAAAACTTAAAGAGAGAGCCCTCTCTAGATACAGATTGGCTAGATTCTGTATCTAAAATATTGGTTTGTGGTTACCTCGGACCCCTTTCCCCTTCTTACAACTTCTGGAAAAATCTGAGTGATAACAGTTTGTTGGCCTTTAAGGTAAACATGGTAGTGACACTTAGGAGACTTGTTTTATCCACTTGTAGAGGTTTGGAGGTGAGTTCAGATGCTAAAGAAGAGGATCCAACATGTGGCAAAGGTTTTGGTTGAGGGCTTGTGGTTTTTGCTAATGCTCTGCCCTAGTCGCATGGATATAGGCTTATGCATGTGACTGAAAGACTCCAGTCACTGGCAGACATGAGTGTGCATGTGACTGAAGGTCTCTAGTTGCGTTTACCCAGTGTTGTGCATGCAAGTAGGATTTTTCATGAAAACTCCTTTGCATTCCTTGCGCAAATCGAAAGAAAATTAGCATGGAAATTATGAGAGGCTTCTAGAATAAGTTGTAAAGGTCGAGAATGGTTTGAAAAGGTCCTCTAATGATGTGGACACCTTTCATGTAGAGGTAGTGATGTTAGTGGATTGATTTGGTCATTTTTGTGCACCTTTGATCCTAACCCAAAGGCGAATTTCTCCCTTCATGTCTTATATACTTCACTTTGGATATGTGTGATGGTGGATGTTGTGTGATAGTGAGTTAGAGAAGACTAAATTGTGTGAGTATGCTTTAGAGCCATTGATGAACTTGATTGCTTTAGTGTATGAGCTCTAATGTTAGCATAATGATAAAATCTACTTGCTGAAGCATAATATTGATTCAGATCTTAAAATTTCATATCAGAAATGTAGAGAGTAGGAGCAAAGTTTATGATAAAGATGGATAGATTGGTATAGCTCCATATTTAAGATTCTCACATTTGTTTTTGGAGGTGCTACTATTGCATTTGTCACATAGCCATTGTTTTGTATGTTGCTACCTGTATTATGTAACAATCATATTTTGTGTTAAGAGTTTGATGTTTTGTTTCAGTGTGAGATTTGGTTTTGTTGCTAGTGATATTATTTAGTTTTGTTGTATGGATTGTGGCCGCTATTTTTCTAGAGTGGATAGCATGTTTTTTGTGATTTTATTTGATTTGATGATGATGCCTTGCTACTATAGTTTGTATTACAGAGATGAATCGAGTTGAGAAGAAAGTCTTGGGATCTAGTGTGAATATATATGAAATGACGTCCACGTAGAGTAAAGGAGCAGTGACTTCATGGATGTGGAGCAGTGATTATGAAGTTCCAAAGGAAGGAATATTTTCTCAATCCAATGGTAATTGGATAGTCCAATCAAATTTGGGCTAGGATCAATTGATGATGGTGTCTATCCGTGGATGGTAGTTTGTAGATTCATGTAAGAACATAATCTTCCAAGATGATCAGTAGAATCAAGTCTCCAAGTTGATGGGATTCAGCTTATTGTATATGACTTTGAGTCTCCTAGCTGATGGGAGTCAACAATCTATGTAAAAGACATTTTTTTCTTAATAGAAGATTAAGAGAAGTGCAGCAACAACAAGGGTGGTTTTTTTCCCAATGAAGGGTTTTCCACTAGATATCTTGTGTCTTTTATGTGATGGTTTTTATGGTTATGTTTGGTGGTTTTATTGCTCTCAAGGTTGTTTGATTTAACTACTTACATTGTTATATTCATGTGATGATATAATGTGTTGCTGGTTAATGTATGTGATTCAATAGAGGAGTTTAAACTACTGAAAATTGTTAATAAGGCACAATATTGATTCACCTCCGACCCCCTCAACAGTGCTCAAAGGTTTGAAACAATAGGTGTAGTCCATCTGATTTCTATTCAAATTTTAGTTTACCTATTACTGATGATGATCCTAGAATTTTCAAGGAGACAGTGGATTCAGAGGATGTAAAACTTTGGAAGTAGGCCATGGTTGAAGAAGTGGTAGCTTTGGACAAAAATGAGACTTGATATTTAGTAGAGTCTCCAACTCGAAGAAAACCCATTGGAAACAAATGGGTGTTTAAGAAGAGGATGAATGAAAAAGGAAAAGTGGAGAAATAAAAAGCTCGGTTAGCAGCGAAGGTTATTCCTAGGTGCCAAGAATTGATTTTGGTAATATTTTTTCTCCTACTACCAAGTCATTTTCCATTATATTACTTTTATCCATTGTTGTTGCTTTTGATTTTGAGATAGAACATATGGATGTGAATAAAAAATTCCTACATGGGGAACTGGAAGAAGAGATCTACATGAAGAAACTAGAAGGATTTGCAGTGAAGGGTGAGAAAGACTTGGTGTGCAAGTTAAAGAAGTCTTTGTATGGGTTAAATAAATCACCAAGGATGTGGTATCAAAAAATTGATACATATAAACAAGGACTAGGATTCACAAGAAGCAAAGAAAATAATTGTGTTTATTTTCAACTACTTGGTGGTTGTGTTATTTATTTGGTCTTGTGTTTGGATGATAAGAAACTAATTGGAAATGATAAAGAAATTATCCAGGATGTGAAGACTCAATTTTCCTATAAATTTGACATGAAGGATCCTGATGCTGCAAACTTCATTTTAGGCATGGAAATTAGATGAGATTGGCTAAAAAGAAAGATCTAGTTAAACTACATGAAGTATGTCAAAATAATGCTACAGAGGTTTAATATGCAGGATGTTAGGTTCCTATACCAATAGGAGTCATAATTTTTGAATGGTTGAGATTAAATCTGTAATATGTACATATCTTTTCTTTTTGCAAATGTTTTCCATATTCAAAAAAATGAAAAATGTAAAGAGGGTATGTCCTAAAAGAAAAATCAAAGGACAAAAAGAATAAAAAAAGGTCAAAAAAGATGAAAATTGAACCCCAAGAAAAGAAAAGACCATAAATGATTGATTGTGTGTATCTTGTTATCCTTGCCACAATCCATGAATAGTCAAAACATTTAAACTTGACTATTTCATGTTTTCAATTTCATGCTTATAGTTAGAGAATAGAATCTGACCAAACTGTTTAATCTTGGCAGATAATTAGATTAGGTAGAGTAAATAAAAGGAGCTCAACTATTCAATCTAAGCCCTTGGATGTAATAAGGCTAGATTTAGATATATTTCTATTGTAAAAGAAAAGAAAAGTTTTGATAAAGGGTTTGCCAACTTAAGTGCACCCTAATAAAGAGAAGTAAAAATGGTAGGATGAGTAGGTGGGTAAGTAGAAGAAAGGTTGCAGAATTATGATGATTGTTACATAAAAAACATATTATTCACCTTCATCATCAAATTTCTAGGTATGGATGAAAATTGAGCATGTATCAAAGTTCACGAAGTTAAATTAATTAAACTCCCTCATTCATTATATTTTTTCACTTAACTAATTTCCAAGAAAACTCTTAAGTACCTAAAATCTTAATTCAAAGGGGCTCAAAACATTTCTCTAACTTCTGAAGGGACCGGACCCTCGGCCAAATGACTTACAGATCCTAAAGTACTAAAATTCCCCTCATAAACATCTTTCCCCTTCAATTTACTCATATTCCCCAACAAATCCCTTTTCCTAAAAAAAAAAACATAATTTTCCTAAGGAAAAGTCATTTTCACCCTAATAAACCCGTTTCTCTAAGGGTAAAACCTTAGAAACGTGATCACCCCCCATGGCAAAACCCCTTTTCTTCACAAAACCCAAAAGAACACTTGAAGCCTAAGTATAATGTGTTATGTCAAATAACAAATGAATAAACAATATACACTATACTTAGCACTTTATTCATTCCCCGCTAGCATCATACTAATTTCTAACTTTATATATATTAAATCCCAAAAAAGTAACAAAACCTTCCCGTATAGTTATATAATAAAAAACCTTATATTAATACCCCACCCCTAAAAGTTTGAAATATAAACTTTATAAAAACCTTATCCTGATAAAAGAGATTAATCAACCAATCTGCGGTTGATTAATAATTGACCCTGCCAATGCGATCACCTTCGACACCCTTAATCCACCATAAACCATTGATTAATTTAATCCCACACTCTTAAACCTTCATGGGGCCCCTCCATTAACCTTCATTTAATCCTTTCACCCCAACCACTGTTCGATTGGCCCCCTTTAATCCAATGGCTATTGATCATATCGGGCGGTCTCCATAGCTTGACCTTTACCTGCCCGATATGGGTGGTTTCACTTTGGGCCCCAATTCTATGTGTCACCCGATAAATTGCATCAGGTGACCTCCCCCCTAAACCACTCCAGCCCAAAAACGTTGCGATCAAAACCCACTTACCACCTCTTACTAAACAACAAAGCCGTCACATCATCTTGCCAAAATCCAAATGTACCTTTCCCCATGTACTTTCCAAATTGGTTGACTTTACGAATAAAACTAAAAAAAATCATTTTTTTTTGTTTTATCATGGAAAAACGCTCAGACCTCCATGCAAATGATAGACTATGTGCAACTGCCAACCAACATCCAACTGCCAACCTGCAGAAGCTGCTAAACTTCCAGTCCACTCTTCAGTCACGTATGCCTCTTGCAAACCGTGCACAATTGCCCATCAACCCATGTAGTGCCAAAACCAGGTATTTAACCAAAATCACTAAAAGACCCTATCTCATTCCTAAAAAATGTTACTCAATTGCTTGAATTATGAAGAAATTAAGTGCAAAAATTGCCTAGCAACCCCAAACCACTCTGAATTGAACCAATTTACCCCCAATTTAATTGAAAACCTTTTCCCCATTCTTGAATCCACAAGAACCAAGGATGGCTACTCTAGTTGCAATAAGTGTCTGACCAATTACCACTCCCCATCATGACTTAGACCATCTCCCTTTGGCAGATGAAGACTTCCAAATCAAAGACACCTCTTTCCATGAATCCCCACTGAAGTTATGTTGCAGGTACAGGGACTAGTACTTAAACAACGTAGACAAAATGGGTCTTTGGGAATCAAATTTTCCCAAGTACCACTTCCCTAGAGTTCATATCTTCCCTGAAATTTTCCACTATTTCCATATGAACTACAGTCCCAGCCAAAGAGCAGTGATGACTCTTGACCATACTGTTCCACCATCACTGCTGAATCCATCAATGGAATACTGCAGTTGCAACAAAGGCAAAACTTGACCCCCATTTCTATTGGAGACATACTTGACAGATTCCCTAGAATCACCTCCATCAAACTTACTCAATTATTCCAAACCTTCGTTATGGAAGAGAGAAACATTCCAAAGGACCCTCCCCCATACATGTGGACCATATTCTCTGAACTTGGCCGAGACATTATATCAATGATATCTAGTGTTTTAGGCTATAGTACCAGTGAGTATGTTGATGATATTATTATAGCCTTCATTTCCATTTACACTCCAGGAAAACCGCCAACCATCATGTTTGATTATGCCAAATTCATTGCAGATAAAATGCATGATCAATTCGTGAGAATGGAACATGAAAGAGTATTTAAGTACTCATCAGTTTTATATCATCTTTTCCTGTACTATCAAGCTGATAAATTTCCATTCACTCTTCAGAAGCTTAATACCAGAGGCAACCCAATATTAGTAATCTTCTGGACCCCATTAATCCACCAATATGACTCTCCATATACTTATACAGATTTCATAGATATTTTTGTGCACCCAGTAGAAACCATGTTGCTAGGATGTCCTCCCCCAAGGACCAGTGCAAATATCAAAAGGATCCTACAGCTGTCCAAACAACACAAAGTGGGAGATTGGTACTTGTACCAAAATCACAGTGAAATCAGAATATATGGCTGTGAGTTAGCACCCTACAAACTACCAAGGTACCTCCACATGAGATTGTTTTCTCTGGAGTGCTATAGGAAAATAATTAATTTAGATGAGGTACATTTTGTAAAGGCCAAGAAGAAAGCTCAACTCATAAGAATTGACCAGCTAGGCCCCTTTATATGTAATAGTAGAGAAGCTGGAAGGGAAGAAGAAGAAATCCTTCAAAGGATCAAACCAAAACAAAGCTTCATTTGGAGATATGACCCTTTTGATTTGATCTGCAATAGAAGACAAAAGAACAAATTGTCTCCCTACATTCACCACATAATTCCTGAGATAGAACAATATGAAAATCAGTTGGAATGGTTGGAGAATAATCTAGTAGACAGAGATAGCATAGAAGTTGTTGTTGATAATGTGTTGATTTATCTAGAAAGGAGACTTGATGAAGAATCCTTTGTAAAGGTGCCAAGAGAATCCCTATCCCAAAGGGAAACATAGGAACACAGTGAGCAACAAGGAGAAGAAGGACCTCAAGAGAAAGAAGAGTCAGAGCAACCAAACATATCAAAAGAGTTGGCTCAGCCAAAACACATCATGAGTACTCCTCCTAATGTACAGAATACTTTAAATGAGGAGAACAATCCCAAAAGAGATAGGAAGGAGGCCACTTCTTCTAGCAGACCTATTGCACAGAATTATGTCAAAAGGCAAAGGTTAAATGATTTTTCAGAACAAGAGCTCATAGAGGAAATAGTTGGAACCATAGGTTCAGAAAGGGAAGAGAGCATGCAGGCCACTCCCTCTAGAGGAACACAAGAACCTTCCACTACACAGGCTCAAATACTGGAAAGACAACAGAGTGCAAAAGTACCCTCATTCAGGGCTCCAACTGGTCAGGACCAGCACATTAGAGAGAAATACAAAGAGATAAAGGCTATAAATGAAAGGTTGAAGGCTCAGAGCTATGCACAATAGCTTAAGATGGCTCCCACTAATTAAATGAGGCTAATGTCAGCCTTTGATGTAAAATAAAGTAAGATGCAAATGACTTTCATGAAGCCTACCACACAGCAGCCTAGGTCTATAGAAAATTACTTGAAGATAGACTTTGAGGTGCTAGCAAAGGATATACAGCCTATTTACCAAATATAATTGCACAAACAAACCAAAGAGATTGTCTATTCCACATTGACCAGCAAGGCCATTGCAGCACATCAACTACAAAATTTGCTGAATAATATATCTGTGCAATTCCAACTAGAAAAGGCATATTCGTAGGCCAAGGATACCAGGACAAAGTCCTTAGAGGACTGAATCATAGAGTTGGGGCATGATCCCAAGGATGCAAAGGCCACAGAAAGGCTAATCAAAAAGAAAAATGATGACATAATTGCCTTGAAAAAGCATCTCAAAATCCCTCATCTGCATCATCCACAAACAATTCATATACAAGAAACCTAGAAGGAACAGGAGGAGCTTATGGACTTAGTCATTAAGCTAAATGATCAGTTAAAGGAGACAAAGAAAGAGCTAGACACAGTTTAAACATAGTGAGTTGGCCACCACTTCATAGATTGTCATTCCTACAGTCTCTACAATAGTGCCCTCTACATTGGATGCTTCCTTAGCAACAACAGTTCCACCTACTATAGCCATGTCAATCACAGGTACATTTACAAATGCAGGTACATCTACAGAGAAGACAACATAATTAGTGAAATCCATGGAAGAAATGACTATCCAAGCTACAGAGCTTAAAAGGCTTAAAGAAAAAGTGTCAAGCTTGGAAACTGACTGCAAGCTTGCACAAATACAACAAAAGGAAGAAGCTCAAAAGAGTCAAAGAATGAGTGAAAGGATGAAATTACTTGTAAAGGACTTGACCTTACAACAATCACCAGGACAAATAAAGGAGATGCTCTGGTCCAACATCATTGACTCTATCAATGATGTTTGGCCATCAATTCAAGTAATTTTTTAGCATGTTGAACTGATGAAAGTGGCCACCGAAGCAATTCAAAAGACAAGAGGAGATCTGGGAGACCAACATGAGGAGGTCAACCAACTGATAAAATTATTGAACAGCAATATCAGGTATCAGCTGAATGAACTGGGCATAGAAGATAGGACAGGGACCATCATAAAAATCAAGAAGATTCTTACTAAAGTAACCTTATGCTCAATCTTGAGAAGAAATGCCAAAGCGTGCAAGCTAATATTGATAGGTTCATGACAAAGTTTGGTATTTTGAGGGAAAAGGTCCTCCCCGGTCCTATGGTTATCCATGACAAGCTTATGACCCAAAAGGACTACGTTGAAAGACTAAACAAGTTGGCCAAGGACCAAGCTAGTACTTCAGGGATAAAATCTCTGCCCACAGGAAAGGTATTGTATGACAATCTAGAAAATTTATTCTTCCTAGAGCATGAAGTAAATCTTTTGTTCATAAATAAATCGAATTTTTCCAAGTACAATGAAGCTGACGAGATGTACTGAAAGATGTTGAAGGTAGAATTACCTGAAAATGAATGGTGTGTAAAATTAACAGATTTACTATAAAGTTACTATAGTAAATCCATATGGCAGCCAGGTAAAATAGGTGAACTAGGGTCAAAGTATAACAGGTAAAGAGTATCAGCAGGTTGAAGACATAAATTCATTCCAGCACACACATATCAATCAATTAAAAGAGCCAAATTCGAACTACAATAGCCAGCACAATCACAATAAAGGGGATAACAAGAAGCAGTTTTCCATCTATCTCTATCTTCATGCTAGAAGATATTTTTGATTTCCTAGAATAATTCTCAAACTGTAATGAGATATTTTGTAATTTTTTTGTGTAAATACTTCACATTTCGAAGTAATTAGCGTGGATTCAAACACATTTCTATAGACATTTCATGTCAAGTTAAGGAGCTATTGTAATCAAGATTAGATTGGCTTGTTGGATCATGGAATAAAGTTAAAGACATTTCATAGGATTCTTGTGCATAGTGGAAATCAAATAAGTATTATCTCTTCATGTTTATTACTATTTTCTCTTCATGTTTATAAATATTCACATGTGCCTCTATGAAATCTGAATGGTAAATAAGGAATGATATTTTAGAATTAGCTTTAATGCTCTCTATCTTGACTGTTTACTTTCTCACTATTTTCTACTAAACTATCTTAGTCTGGGAATTCTTAATTGCTCCCTTGCTTCCATAGTTTTCCCTCATTAGGTCCATAGTAAAGGATTCTTAGTTACCCTTTGCTACTAATCTCCTTCTATTCTTCATCTTGATCCCCGTTTAAGGATTCTTCATTGGCCTTTCACCCTGGTTAGGACTGCCTCATCCATTTGAACCTGCAGATTTGCTTTTTGTTGTGCTAGCCTACCCTGTGAACTCCTCCTTTAGTAATTGATCTGGTCTAGTTAAGCCACTCTTTGATTGACTCTATAGTGCAATGGCTTGAAGGCTTGCTTTGTCCATATGTTCCCAGAATTCCACCACCCAATCAAAATCAAAACCTCATGAGCACTAAGAACTAGCCTGAAATGCCACCCAAAACAAAATTAAATTATAAAGAGAGATCCCTCTCTGGACTTAGGTTGGGTAGAACTTGAATCTAAAAGATTAGGTTTGTGGTTATCTCCAATTATTCCTTCTTTTTATAACATCTAGGGAAGACTTCTGAGTGATAACATAGTGGTGACCATACTGGGGAACTCAAACCCTCAGTCTTAATAAAACTTTCAGAAATTTCAAATTTTCGTTTTCAAGCCTCTTAAAGGGTTATTAGAAGTTATTTATAAAATTTCACAGAAAAAGAAATAGTTAGAAAAAGCTTGAAATCTGGCTTCAAGGAGAACTCATTATATGAGGGCCAACCCTGATCCAAACCCTCCCCCAATATTTGACAATCCTCATCTAATTTCAAGAATATCCAGGAGACAAGAAATGTCTAGTCAGTCATACACCTCTAATTAAAGCAAATTCTTGCTCGGATGAGTGGTTATTTTTAGAAGACCTCCCTTTTGAAGAGTATTTTGACCTTTTCCTATTTAGAACAATGTCTGAGAGTGCACTTGATGACATAGTTCTAGATCTAGAGTTTACAGTTGAACTTGAAGTCCAAAGGGCAAACTTGTCAATTGATCAGTACATTCTAAATTCCCCTCAATCATCCATCACTACTATTAGGATCCTTGAACTTTCTGAAATAGATTCAACCTCCTTTAGTTCACCATTATTCCCTTCCATCTCTGAAGTTCATTCCACACTTCCATTTCCACCTTCACTTCCCCACCAACCCATTATTACCCATCAAACACCTATCACTCCCAGTCCTTTATCAACCTCTATATTACCCCTTGGTACCCCAATTCCAGTTCTCAGTGCTGCCCAACCTAGAGCCATGGAAAATAGATATGCTCCTCTTGTGTTTCCTACTCCACTAGGTGCCATGCCACAAGACTATTAGAGTAAAATTGTCCTATTTGATGGCATGGGATCCTACATAACACAGCAACACACAAAAAAGATGACATATCATTTTGAATTACATGAAATTGATACTGAAATGTCCAATTGAGACTGTTTGCTCAGACTTTATCCAGGGATGTAAGAACATGGTTTAGATCTTTACCTGCTAACAACATAAACACTTTAGAAGTATTTTACCGGCAATTTTTAAATAGATGGGAAAAGAAAAGGAACCCTCTTCAAATCCTTTTTGAATATGAAAACATCAAGAGGGGACCAAATGAAACAATTCAGGACTACTGTACTAGATTTAACAATATATACAATACAATACCAGCTGACCTTAGAACCCCACCTGGCTTAGCTTTGATAAAGTTTCCAGATGGGTTTGACATTGATATGGAATTCCAACTTAGGGAGAGAAGCCCTCTAACTCTAGAAGATATGCAGAGTGTATTAGTTAGTGTAGAAGCTAATTTGTTAGCAAAAAGAGCTAGGGTTAGGAATGAAAGAAGAACACCCTTGAAAGATGAGACCTCACCCTTTGACCTTAAAATGGATGCCCTAGCCAAAGGAATGGAAAAGTTGATGGATAGGATGGAAAGCATTGAAAGAAAGCCTCACTGGGACAACCAACAGGCACCTCCAGTGAGAAACCCAAACTTTAGAAACAATCAAAACCAGAACACTGGAAAAAATGGACCTGATCAGAATATTAGGCCTCCTTTTCAAGAAAACTACGCTGAAACTTCCCATTCAGAAGACCCTGAAGAATTATGCATGCTTCAACAGTTCCAGAGCCAAACTGGAGAATCATTTGACTACAAGAAAGGGTATGATTCTGTTATCTTTGAAGTGCATAAACAGTATAATTTGAGGAGTGAAAAGAACACTGATGCTCCAGACCAAAACAAGAAAACGGTACCAAATTAGCCCAAGAAAATTAAAGCAGTTCTAGTTACAAAATCTCTCTAAATCCTCTCTAGATCAAATCAGAACCCTCCCAGTCCCAACATTGTAGATGTAACCAATGAACAACCTTCTAATGAGCAACCTTCCACTTCTATTCCCCCCCAGGAAAGAGTGGAACAATCTCTAGAAATTGTGTGAGAAAATAAACCGAAAAAGACTTCAAACGCTGAAAAAGAAGAACAAACTACTCCAAACCCTGCTATTAAAATTCCAAACGTTCAAACAGAGAAATCCCCTTTGCCTTTCAATTTGGGAGCAGAGGTGGCCAAACTAAAAATCTTTGTTCCTTTAACAGAACGGATTAAACATGAAACTTATAGATCTAAAATAAGCAAATCTTTAAACTTCATTGAGAATGAAGACTCCGTTAACTTATTTGATGATCAACCTGAGTTAATTTTGGTCCTGATGTTAATGGAAAACTAGTAGAAGGAGGGATACCACCCTTCTACATTAGCCTTAACATCCATGATAAAATCCTACAAAATGCTATGCTAGACTCTGGGGCTTCACATGATCTAATGCTGAAATATTTTATGGAGAAATTGAACTTGGATATCACTAGGCCTTACAAGGACCAGTTTTCATTTGATTCAAGCCAAGTTAAGTGCCTAGGACTTATAAAAGACCTGTGTGTTTCCCTAGTGCAATACCCTACTAAGACCATTATTATGGACATAGTTGTTGTTGATATACCACCTAAATATGCCATGCTGTTATCTAGATCACGGGGTGCTAAACTCCAAGGATCTCTGCAACTTGACATGTCATATGCTACAATATCAGTCTTGGGACATCCTAAAAAACTGTACAGAGAGACTCTGATAAAGTATGTAGTGAGTAGCCAGGCTAAGCCTCAAAACTTTCCTATATATTCCATGCATTCTAACATCGATTCTTTCATTCTGTACAATGTTGAAACAAGCCAAGAAGATACTTCAAACAACAGTATTTCAAAACCAAAAGAAAATGTAGTTATAGTTGAAAATCAAATTTTCCAAATTCAAGAGCTTTCAGATAATAAAGATGATCAAGATACCTTAGTCAAAGAGGATTTTGTTCCCCTAGGCAGTAAGAATTATGAACATGAAATACTATGGCATCTTGAATTCGGTGGGTCAGTAAACAAACTAGGTATAGGAGCAAGAGTATGGATTTACAACTTAGAAAATGATCATTCAGAGGATCATGCCTACAGATTGAACTTTAAATGTACAAACAACCTATCCGAGTATGAAGCACTTTTTTTAGGTCTCAAATTGGTCAAAAGGTTAGGAGCCATAAGAGTCTCTATTATGGGAGATCCTGAGTTGGTAATAAAACAAATCAACATTGTTTATATGACTAGGGATCCTAAGTTATTATTTTATAAAGGAACAGTTGTAGAAATATTAAATACTTTTTTAGAAACCAAGCTTCTTGTTATTCGAAGAAAACACAATATGCAAGCTCATAGTCTAGCTATATTTGCCAGTACTTGCAAGTTGCCATTTCAAGCTAACCATCGGTACACTACTGAGGTTAGGAACAAACCTGCTATTCTTGACAACTTAAATAACTGGCAAGTATTCAATAACGATCAACAAATTAACAATTTTCTAACTTTAGATGATGAATTTGTAAATAGCAACATAGATACTGACATAACATTAGATTTTGATTACACTGATAAAGTAGAAATTTACAAAGTAGAAGATGAAAAGATAGATAGATTCCATCCCACAAAGCTTATAAAATCAGATATTCAATACCTAAAACAAATTGAAATTGATGAAGCAATCGACAAAGAATCTGATGTCATCAATCTTAAAGACAATTTTTTTCCCAAAGGATTAACTCCTTTGGAGAACTTGTTTGATTCAAACGATGTCCCT
This sequence comes from Pinus taeda, assembly GCA_000404065.3. Taxonomy (NCBI): domain Eukaryota; kingdom Viridiplantae; phylum Streptophyta; class Pinopsida; order Pinales; family Pinaceae; genus Pinus; species Pinus taeda. The sequence goes on from APFE031521007.1 coordinate 71,955, forward strand.
AGAAAGCCAAAGATGGAAAATTGGACATAGAGGAGTGTAACATAGGCTCTGAAGAAGATCCCAAACTATTACAACTTTCAAAGTCTTTACCTCTTAATGAAAAAGTGAAATACATAGAATTGTTAAAGGAATTCCAAGATGTTTTTACTTGGAGTTATGAGGACCTTAAGTCATATGATATCAACATAATACAACACACCATTCCCTTAAAAGAAAACCAGAAGCCTTTTAAACAAAAGCTTAGAAGGATTAACTCCATTCTATTTCCTTCTATTGAAAAGGAAATCAAAAGAATGTACAAAGACAAGATCATTGCACCAATTAGATTCTGAGATTGGGTTTCTAATTTGGTACCTACAAGAAATAAAACTGGTGAAATTAGACTATGTGTTGACCTTAGGAATCTATATAAATTTTCACTCAAGGATAACTACCCTCTTCCCAAAAAGGATCACATATTACAGAGGGTAGTAGGTTCAACTAGAATCTCACTGCTAGATGGGTTTTCTGGTTATAATTAGATTTTAGTCCACCAAGACGATCAGGCAAAAACTACATTCACTACTCCTTGGGGCACTTTCATGTATGTGAAGATGCCTTTTGGGTTAAAAAATGCAGGGGCCACCCATCAAAGAGCAATGGACATAGACTTTTCTAAGGAAATCCATGAATTCCTTGTAATATACCTAGATGATATTACGGTATTCTCTAAATCATATCAACGACACGCAAATCACCTGAGGCAGGTCTTCACCAAGTGTAGGAAGTATGGAATTTCTCTGAATCTTAAAAAATCTTTATTTGGGTTGGAAGAGGGAAAATTATTAGGCCACATAATCTCCAAAGATGGTATCCGAATCGACCCAGCAAGAATTGAGGCCATCTTATAGATACCACATCCTAGGAGCATCATAGAGCTACAAGACTTTTTAGGTAAAATAAACTTTTTGAGAAGATTTATCTCTAACTTAGCTAAACTAATTAGATTACTAAATAACATGTTAAAGAAAGATTCAACTATTCAATGGACACTTGAGGCTAAAATATCTTTTGAAGATATAAAGCTAGCCTTAACACAAACACCGGTTCTCATCAGTCCAATGTTTGGTAGGGATTTCATCATATTTTCTTTCGCCTCAGAACATACCATTGTTGCATTCCTACTGCAGAAAAATAATCAGGGTTTTGAACAACCAATAGCCTTCTTTAGCAAAGCCCCGAGAGATGCACCTTTAAAGTATAATATAATGGAAAAGCAAGCTTTTTCTCTATTCAAAGCCATTAAAGATTTTAGAGTTTATATCCTATATTCTCATATAATATCTTATGTTCCCAATGATGTATTCAAAGACATCCTAACACAAGATGGTCCAGATGGGAAAAGAGGGAAATTGATAGCTACCATATTAAAATATGACGTAGAAATTAAATGTACAACATTGATCAAAGGCCATGGTTTAGCCAAACTTATGGTTGAATCAAACTATCAGGTCCTAGACATTAATTTTATTGTAGAATTGGATAACAAAGAGGAGATGGTGACTCCAAATATCAGCCAAGCCTTGATAGAATCACCACGGTATGCTGACATTATATATGTTCTACAAAATCTTCAAGCTCCTCCTAAATTATCCACAACTAAAAGTAGGTTCTTAAAAATGAAATCTTTGAAGTTTTGCATAATTGACAATGCTTTATTTTGGAAAAATCGTGAAGGAATTCTTATTAATTGTTTGTTAAAGGAAGAATCTGACAAAATATTACAAGATATTCATGCAAGTGACTGTGGGGGACATATTTACTGGAAAACCATAGTCAACAAGATCCTAAGAGCTGATTTTTATTGGCCTAGTCTATTTTCAGATGTAAAGAAATTTGTAACCTCCTGTCATAAATATTAGATTTTTGAAGGAAAAAGAAAACTTTTACCATTACCCTTTAAACCAATATGTACCGAAGCACCTTTTCAACAGTAGGGTCTTCAATTCATTGGTAAAATCCATCACCCCTCTTCAGCCCAACATAGATGGATCTTGACTACTACATATTATTTTACAAAGTGGATAAAAGTCGTACCCTCAAGATAGGCTACTGATACTATCATAATAGGTTTTCTTGAGGCCAAAATTCTATCCAAATTTGATTTCCCAACCAAAATCATCACTGACAATGCAACAACCTTCAAATTTCAGAGAATGATTGATTTCTGTAACAAATATCATATAACCCTCGGTCACTCCATAGCCTACTACCCCTAAGGAAATGGACTAGCAGAGTCTTCCAACAAAATCTTAGTGAATATCATCAAAAAACTATTGGAGGATAACAAAAAAACCTAGAAAAAGAAGCTAGTAAATGCCTTGTGGGCAAATAGGCTGACCACAAAGAAATCCATTAGCACCAGCCCTTATCAGCTAGTCTATGGAATGGAGGCTATTTTCCCATCTTCCTTGGGAACACTAGTGATGAAGTTTCTCCAAGAAGTACAGGTTGAGCCAAATGATATTAAAAGGAGGATCAACTGGACAATTCATTTATAACAGACTATGGAAAAAGTGTATATCAGATCCCAAGTTATGCAAGAGAGAATCAAGAAAGCTTTTGACAAAAGGACTAAGGCAAACGATTTCTACCTAGGAGATAAAGTTTTGAAATGGGACTCAAGAAGGGAGGATAATGGTAAACATGGGAAGTTTGACTTCCTATGGAAAGGCCCTTATATTATTTACACTTTCAAGGGTAATAATGCTTTTCTCCTCAAAGAATTAGATGGTGCAGCAGTAGAAGGAGGAATAGTTAATGGTCAGATGCTTAAGCACTACATAGAACCTAGTCACTAATTTCACTAATAACTTATACATATTCTATTTTTCAAAGTTTAAGTGTTGATTGGATGTTGATTTTGGAGTTGAAGCCCAAAGAGAAGCCCTGAGCTTCGAAAGTTTCACTATCATAAATAGCAATAATGCTGTAAAGGAAAGGAAAAAGTTGCAGAAGTTAAATCACAACAATTCAGAAGATCATTGATCTACAAGTTCTTGAAATTTCACCAGGAAATGCCATCCCCAAGTGGAGCCACTGTTAGGTTCCTATACCAATCAGAGTCATAGTCTTTGAATTGTTGAGATTAAATCTGTAATATGTGCATACCTTTGTTTTCTACAAATGTTTTCCATATTCAAAAAATTAAAAAATGTAAAGAGGGTATGTCTTATAAGAAAAATCAAAGGACAAAAAGAATAAAAAAATTTAAAAAAGATGAAAAATGAACCCCAAGAAAAGAAAAGACCATAAATAATTGATTGTGTGTAGCTTGTTATCCTTGCCACAATCCATGAATAGTCAAAATCTTTAAACTTGACTATTTCATGTTTCCAATTTCATGCTTATAGTTAGAGAATAAAACCCGACCAAACTGTTTAATCTTGGTTGATAATTACATTAGGCAGAGTAAATAAAAGGAGCTCAACTGTTTAATCCGAGCCCTCGGATGTAATAAGGCTAGATTTAGATAGATTTCTATTGTAAAAGAAAAGAAAAGTTATGATAAAGGGTTTGCCAGCTTAAGTGCACCCTAATAAAGAGAAGTAAAAATGGTAGTACGAGTAGGTGGGTAAGTAGAAGAAAGGTTGCAGAATCATGATGATTGTTAGATAAAAAGCATATTATTCATCTTCATCATCAAAGTTCTAGGTATGGATGAAAATTTAGCATGTATCAATGTTCACAAAGTTAAATTAATTAACCTCTCTCATTCATTTTATTTTTTAACTTAACTAATTTTCAAGAAAACTCTTAAGTACCTAAAATCTTAAGTCAAAGGGGATCATAACATTTCTCTAACTTTTGGAGGGACCGGACCCTCGGCCTAATGACTTACAGATCCTAAAGTACTAAAATTCCCCTCAAACATTTTTCCCCTTCAATTTACTCATATTCCCCAACAAATCCCTTTTCCTAAAGAAAAACATCATTTTCATAAGGAAAAGTCATTTCCCCCCTAATAAACCCCTTTCTCTAAGGGTAAAACCTTAGAAAAGTGATCATCCCCCATGGGAAATCCCCTTTTCTTCACAAAACTAAAAAGAACACTTGAAGCCTAAGTATAATATGTTATGTCAAATAACAAATGAATAAACAAGATACACTATACTTAGCGCTTTATTCATTCCCTACTAGCATCATACTAATTTCTAAATTTATATATATTAAATCCCAAAAAAGCAATAAAACCTTCCCATATAATTATATAATAAAAACCCTTATATTAATATCCCACCACGAAAAGTATGAAATATAAACTTTATAAAAAACTTATCCTGATAAAAGAGATTAATCAACCGATCTGCAGTTAATTAATAATCGACCCTGCCAATGAAATCACCCCTGACACCCTCAATCCATCATAAACCATTGATTAATTTAATCCCACACTCTTAAACCTTTGTTGGGCCCCTCCATTAACCTTTATTCAAACCTTTCACCCCAACTACCATTCGATTGGTCCCCTTTAATCCGGAGGCTATCAATCATATCAGGCGGTCTTCGTAGCTCGAACTTTACTCACCCAATATTGGTGGTTTCACTTTGCACCTTGATGCTACGTGACGCCTAATAATTGGCATCAGGCGACCTCCCCCTGAAACCACCCCAACTCAAAATTGTTGCGATCAAAACCAGCTTACTGCCTCCTACTAAACGACAAAGCCATCACATCATCTCGCTAAAATCAAAATGTACCTTTCCCCATGTACCTGCCAAAATGGTTGACTCAACGAATAAAACTTAAAAAATCATTGTTTTTGGTTTTATTGTGGAAAAATTCATGCAAACGACAGACTACGTGCAATTGCCAACCCACGTCTAACTGCCAACTTGTAGAAGCTGCTGAACTTCCAATCCACTCTCAGTCACGTACATCTCCTACAATCTTTGCATAGTCACCCATCAACCCGTTTAGAGCCAAAACTAGGTATTTACCCAATATCACTAAGAGACTTTGTCTCATTCCTAAAAAATATTACTCAATTGCTTGAATTATTAAGAAATTAAGTGGAAAAATTACCTAGAAACTCCAAACCACTATGAATTGAACCAATTTGCCCCCGATTTAACTAAAAAACCCTTTTCCCCATTCTTGAATCCACAAGAGCCAAGGATGGCTTCTCTAGTTGCACTAAATGTCTGACCAATTACCACTCCCTACCAGGACTTAGACCATCTCCCTTTGACAGACAAAGACTTCCAAATCAAAAGCACCTCTATTCATGAATTCTCGCTGAAGTAATGCTGCAGGTATAGGGACAAGTACTTAAACCACACAGACAAAATAGGTCTTTGGGAATCAAATTTGCTGAAGTACCAATTCCCTAGAGTTCATATCTTCCTTGAAATTGTCAACTATTGCCATATGAACTATAGTCCTAGCTAAAGAGCAGTGATTATTCCTGACCATACTGTATTATTCACCATCACTACTAAATCCATCAAGGAAATACAGCAATTGCAACCAAGGCTAAACCTAACCCCCATTTTTGTTGGATACCTACTTGACAGATTCCTTAGAATCACCTCCATCAAACTTGCTCAACTATTCTAGACCTTCATTATGGAAGAGAAAAAAACTCCAAAGGACCCTGCCCATACATGTGGACCATATTCTCTGAACTTGGCTTTATATCAATGTTATCTAGTATTTTAGGCTATACTACTAGTGAGTATGTTGATGAGATTATTATAGCCTTCATGTCAATTTACAGTCCTGGAAAACCCCTTGCCATCATGTTTTATTATGACAAATTCATGGCAGATAAAATGCATGATCAATTCATGAGAATGGAAAATTAAAGAGTATTTAAGTACTCATTAGTTTTATATCATTTTTTCCTATACTATAAAGCCGATAAATTTCCATTCACTCTTCAGAAGCTTGATACCAGAGGCAACCCAAGATCAGTAATCTCCTGGACCCCATTAATCCACCAATATGATTCTCCATACACTTATAGATTTCATAGATATTTTTGTGCACCCAGTGGCAACCATGCTATTAGGAAGTCCTCCCCCAAGGATCAATGCAAATATCAGAAGGATCCTATAATTGTCCAAACAAAACAAAGTGGGAGATTGGTACTTGTACCAAAATCACACTAAAATCAAAATATATGGCTGTGAGTTAGCACCCTACAAACTACCAAGATACCTCCCCATGAGATTGTTTGCTCTAGAGTGCTACATGCAAATAATTAATTCAGATGAGGTACATTTTGTAAAGGCCAAGAAGAAATCTCAACTTAGAATAAAAAACTAGCTAGGCCCCTTCATATGCAACAGTAGAGAATCTAGAAGGGAAGCAGAAGAAATCCTTCAAAGGCTCAAACTGAAACAAAGCTTCATTTGGAGATATGACCCTTTCAATTTCATCTGCAATAGAAGACAAAAGAACAAATTATCTCCCTACATTCACCATAGAATTCCTGAGATAGAACAATATGCAAATTAGTTGGAATGGGTGGAAAATATTCTACTAGATAGAGATAGCACAGAAGTTGTTGTTGATAATGTGTTGATTGATCTAGAAATGAGACTTGATGAAGATTCCTTTGTATAGATGCCAGGAGAATCCATGTCCTAAAGGGAAACCCAGGAACATAGTGAGCAACAAGTAGAAGAAGGACCTCAAGAGCAAGAAGATTCAAAGAAACTAGACACATCAAAAGAGTTGGCTCAACTAGAACACATCATGAGTACTCCTCCTATTGTACAGACTCCTCTAAATCAGGAGAAGAATCCCAAAAGAGATAGGAAGGAGGCCACTTCTTCTAGCAGACCTATTGCACAGAATTATGTCAAAAGGAAAAGGTTAAATCCTTTTTTCAGAACAAGAGTTCACAGAGGAAACATTTGGAACCACAGGTTCAGAAAGGGTAGAGAGCAGGCAGGCAACTCCCTCTGGAGGAACATAAGAACCTTCCACTACACAGGCTCAGATACTGGAAAGACAACATAACGTGGAAGTATCCTCATTCAGGGCTCTAGCTGGCTAGGATTAGGACATTAGAGAGAAATACAAAGAGATAAAGGCGAAAAATGAAAGTTTGAAGGCTCAGAGCTATGCACAATACCTTAAAATGGCTCCCACTAATCAAACAAGGCCTACCACACAGCAACCTAGGTCTATAGCAGATTACTTGAAGATAGATTTTGAGGTGCTAGCAAAGGATATACATCCTATCAGCCAAATAAAATTTCACAAACATACCATAGAGATGGTCCATTCCACATTGACCGACAAGGCCATTTCAGCACATCAACTACAAAATTCGCTGAATAATATATCAGCACAATTCCAAGTATAAAAGGTCTCTTCACAGGCCAAGGGTACTAGGATAAATTCCTTAGAGGACTTAATCATAGAGTTGGGACATGATCCCAATGATGTAAAAGCTGTAGAAAGGCTAATCAAAAAGAAACATGATGACATAGCTTCCTTGAAAAAGCAGTTCAAAATCCCTCATCTGCATCATCCACAAACAATTGAAGTACTAGAAACCCAGAAGGAACAGGAGGAGCTTATGGCCTTAGTCCTTAATCTAATGATCAATTAAAGGAAACCTGAGAAAGAGCTAGACAACTTAATTCAATCTAAACATAGTGAGTTGGCCACCACTTCACAGACTATCATTCCTACAGTCTCTACAAAAATGCCCCTGTTAGAGCCTAGATTTACCTCGGGCTGAAAAGGTAGGATCCAGGGCCAACATCAAACCACGCTCAGCTTGGTAGCTAGCCCTACCAGGTCAGGAGAGGGTTCTCTCCAGGTCAATCTCAGCAAATTATGATCGTTAAGGGCTTGAGATTGACTAATATATCTACTGATCTTAGGCTAGGTATATGTGCAAAGGGTTTTGATTGAATAAAATGATGATTTTGTGGGCTCTAATGAAAGGAAGATTTTGGGTGCAGGGAATGAGGCTCAGTCTTGCAGGGATCTCGATGGGGCAAGGTAGGCAACTGAATTTGGCACTCTAAATCAACTGATATGGATGGATCAAACAGAGGAGGAGTTGAAGAGGGCAAGAGAAGCCATGGATCCTCTCCAAACAGTTGAAAATATCAAAACCTAAAGCAAACTTCAAGTAGAGCACTGCAATTTCAATGTATTCTACTTACACTCTTGTTTGTTTTAGCTGAGAAGAAATAAGAGGGAAAATGACATACATAATACATAAGAAATTTCAAAAATACATAAGAAAGCACTGTACTAAAACAAAATGCCACAGGGATCCGAAAGACTGCTCCAAACCTTGGTCTCAATTCCTTAGCCAAAATTTTGAATGAGTGTACAATGAAGCTCCTTGCTTTCTCAAGAGTCCAACCATGCTAATGACTGAAAAACCACATAATATAGACAAAGCATAACTCATCCTAGCCTCTAGGGGTCAAGATGACATGTTTAGGAGCTGTTCCAACTAATTCTAAACGGAGAACTAGAAATTAGGCAGTGGAACAACATGCCTATAGAAACAAGGGAACCAATTCATTCAGTTTCAAACAACTTTTTAACTAATGAATCTACCTCCATAAGTGAAAATTTGACATATTTACATCATGATCCATCAATCTACATTAAATTACATCACAAATTTGACATTAAGAAGGTGAAAAATTCAAACTAGCAAAAGCTAGGCGAAAAACAGAGCATTCGTGGTCAAACTAGGCCAAATTTTCTCTATGCGTTGCGCCTGATTCTCTATGCGCAGTGCCTATTTGGACCCATTTTTGGAGGCCTTCTCGATGTCCAAATAGCTCCAAGTGTACTTTTTGAAAAGTTCTACCTATCTACTTTCAAACCAAAGTGGAATTTTTCAATTTGGCCTCCATTTGCGCCTCCAAAAGTCAGTTCTCCCAACACTGCTTCCTGTGTGTCAAAATAAGGGCAGTGAGGTCATTTTTTGAGTGTTTTTGACATTTTTGAGGGCTCAAAACCTGCCCAAATTTCTTGGCCATAGGTAGGAAAGCATAACGTTTCATGAAAAATCCAAAAATGCTGAGTTTTTGTGATTTGGAGCCCCCTAGCAAAAGCAAGCGCCACGTGGTGCGACGCATAGGGCAGAATTTCCTATTTTTTGTGCCAAAATTTGTCAAAATGCAAAAAATGCCCCAAATTTCTTTCAATTTGGGTTGAGCGATCTCTATTAAGAGTTATGTTGGGCCAAGGAAGCCTTAGCCAAAATCTGAAGTTGATCATGCTCCTTTTGCCTCTTTGAAGCCTTCTTCAATTTTGCCTTTAAATTCTTGATTCAGACCTTGCAAACTTTATTCCTCGCCATGTAGTGAAAAGCCATGTGTCTCAGCAAGTTTTTCTCCTTGTTGGCCTTCTCCAATAGTCTCTCTAAGTGGATATTGACTCTTTAGAGCCAAGACTCCAGATCAGCGTTGATCTGTTGCTCAAGTGAAGTGAACTCCACCCTCCTTCTTTTGGCAGCTTTGGCGATTTTTCTTTATGTTTTTTCCACCTCTATGAGGCCTCCTAGGTGCATGTACCTCTGTTGGAGAGTCAATGTGTGTCTCTTCTTCATGATCATATGACAGATCAGATGCCATCTCTGCTAGTGGATGAACTGTATTGGAGCTGCCTTGATGAGAAATAGGTGAGATGTGATGTGTTGAACTGTCTTGATGGTGTGGTTTGACTTTTGCCACCAAGGGGAAGAGTGATACAACTATAGGGGGAAGAAAAAATAGTGAGGGATTTAGGGACTGCTGGGATATGGTTTAGTTAGGGAGATAGGGAATTAGCAAATGATTTAGGAATTTTTTGTATGGGGTTACGGTTTGGGAGTTTGTATTTGGGTTTTAGGAAATGGGAATTGGGGTATGGGATTTACTGAATTTAGGGGTGTGTTTTTGGGAATAGGGAAATCAAGAAAAAAAATGGAGCATGGGAGTGGTGAGGTGAGGGGATAGCTTGGTAGAAAAAAAGTCAATACAAAACCCTAGCATTGTTTTCTTTTGAGAGAGAGGTAGGGTTTTATTTTCCTTTTTCAATACCATAAGACAAACACCATCAAACAAACACCAACATGGGATAAAAAACTATGACAGAAGCTTCAACCTACTTGTATCAAGACAAATCCACACGTTTTGGGCAATTTGATGAAGTTTTTGAGAAAATTGGGCTTGGCATCTCTATGCGCCATGCCTTCTTTATGCACAGCGCCCATGTAAATTTACACTATATAGCACCGCCCAATGTGCCACGCCTGTTATGTGTGTCGCGCCACCTGCCCAATGCATCGCAATTTTTCCAGAAGACTTTTGGAGGCCTTAATCGTGTCCCAATTGGGTGTGGGATAGCTCTTTGGAAAGATATTTGAGTCTACTTTCCAACCCAACTAGAATTTTTCAATTTGGAGTTAATTTTCCCCATTAAAAGTCAAATCTCCCAAGACTAGTCAAAATGTGCCAAATGAGGTTGCCTCAAGGTAGAGTGCTGTTGCAGTCAACCTTTGAAGGTGTTTATCAACTCCAAATTGAGCTCATGATAGCTCATGGGAAAGTTGTTTGTGTCTAGTTATCATTTGACTCGTCAAGCAAGTCATTTGGCCAATCAAGCTAGGAGAAAACATGATTTTTCCAAGGTCACTTCAGAGGTGCATCAATTCTCTCGAGACAATTGTATTTTTGACATTTCTCTAAAACCATGACACCTGTGTAAAACATGGAGGTTTTTCTTCCTTGGCCTATCTTGGACAACAACCTCTCTCAGTTTTCTCAAATTCATCTTTTATTGCTTAGAAACATCATTTGAGTAAAACCTACCCCGATGTGTGGAACAGGGGATTTGTCAAAATGAAGAAAAATTAAGGGGATAAGGGGCTTCTAAATTCTTGAGAAAATTTTTGGAAGTAGGGAGGGATGCTAGGAAGCAGGGGAAAGTGGAATTTCAAATATTGAGTGAGGGGAAGGGGTCCAAAAGGAGAAAACACAGGCCTAGCCTAGAAAATTGTCAAGTTGTAGCAAGAAACTAGGGTTTGTGCAAACTTGAGGAATTTGGGAGATCTTAGTGATGGAAAGTATTTAATAAGCTACATTTAGGATAGGGGAAGGTATATGAGCATCAGGATACAAGTTTTGCTGATGATTTGACCATCCAAGAGAAATTACCTTCAAAACCCTAGGAGAGGGAAATGAACCTTACCTAGGCACAACCGAAGCATGAACAAGGTGTAAAATGACCCATTGGAACCTGATATGATGATGACAACCCTTTGAATGATGATACACTCAGCTGAATGGTGACATGGACTGACATTTGGACAACTTTGAAAGGAGTAAAAGTAAACCCTAGACCTAATACCTAGTGACCAATTTTTTCTTGAAGACTCACTGAAATGACAAAATTTGACCTTGACACCTTAAAATCACTTTGTAAGAGCATGTTTGATCACTGGAGGAAGGCTATAAATACTGACACTAACATTGGTTCCAATGGGGATGGTAGCTCCTTGGAGGTGGCAAGAACGACAGATCTTTGGGAGAGCAGACCAGTGCCTTGTCCATTGGGAAATGGAGTCAAAAATTCAAGTTGAAATGCATGATTGAAAACTGATGACTTGACGACACAAATTAACTCTCACTCAAATAAAAACTAAATCGATACTTAGACACAAGTGACAAACTGGAAAATATGCTCAAAATAGAGCTTATTCAATACAACCTACTCTAGTTGTTCCATTCATCACCTGATCAAGTGAAATGAAACAACCAATGCAACCAAGTAAGCATTCTAACTACTGTTTGAATTCTCCATAGGTGCTTGTTTATGAACAACAAGGGAGAACTACTGAAAGGCAACTCCCATGAAAACTTGGAAACAGATCCATTGAATGATATGGATTCTCTATCCGCCTCCAAAAACACTACATAAGGATCTCGAAATTCATGCACACTGGGACTTAGCTCATCTAATGGATTACTTCTCTTTTCCTCATACCATAAATGCAAACTTTGATCTGAGCTTTGTGATGAGACTCCTACTAAAAATGACAAAGAAACTGGCTGTTGGATCAAGTTTATATTGGCACACGTTTCAAGCTCACATGTAGTCAATGGAGAAGGACTTTGACTACAGACATCATCCAACACATCAGCTATTGGATCATGAAAAACTTGAAAAGACTACCGCAACCCATTTTCTATTGGTTCCGATGAGATTGCATGACTTTCTATAGGCTGCTCATTTGAAGATATACTATGCAGTTTTCCCTTCAGAAACTGAAATGATTCAAAACAAAATGGTATAGAATCACCTTGTATCATTTGATCGTATGTGCCAGCTTCCAAGTCTTCATCTACAACTTGACAATTAATGGTATTCGGGGGCTGCAAATCTGGATATGAGAAATCTTGAACAAGGTTTTCATTGCCCTCAAGATGGTCCAAATCAAGACTTGTCCACAGTTGATTTCTGATTGCATGAATGTTGTCTCTGATGAAATGAAATGAAGCAAAACAAAAAGGCAAAGATCCTTCACTTACTTCAAAATTTGCTGCACTTTCCTTGTCACTGTCATAGCTGATATGCATCAGTTGATCACTGTATTCGAGCTGCCGAAAATGAACTTCCTCCTCCCACAAACTAGCTACTTGTTTGTCTGCAAGATTAGCTTCTGTTTGGAGAACATAATCATCATCATACTAATCAAACTGAGGCAAATCATCAGTATAAAACACATCATCAAGCATACATGTCATATCAAAAGATCTCTCTTCTCCAAGTTGATCTATAAAACAATCATTATCAGATCTATGACAACTGGGATAAGAAAGAAAATATTTTGGATCAGCAACTGGTTCTTCTTCAATCAACAAGCCATGGGCTTGAACATCATAATCATTCCTTGCGGTGATCTTTTGCATCATCTCTTCCACTGCACTTACCAAAATAGCAAGATTTACCTCTAGAGATGTCAATTCCTCTGGATCTATGTTTTTCATCTTTTCTTCCTTCAACTTTGCCCTTCGGATTAGCAAATGAGCCTCTACATCTACTGCACTATTCTGCATATCTTCAAGTGTTGCAAACTTTCTCTCAGCTGAAAATCCATTTCCGGATCAAAGGCACTTGGGTAGTGCAAGAGATCAGATCCAGGAGGATGTCTTATATTTACAGGCATCGAATAATAAACTTGGTTAAATCTGGCAGAAAACTATTGTACTGTCTCCCTTGGTTGTCTTTTCAGCTGGTTATACTCTTCTATAATCAAGAAAGGGTTTTTCTTACCACCCACCTGTCGAGGAAAACTTTGACAAACTGCTATAAATCTGAGATGCTCGCATCAGCCAATGTTTTGAACCAACTCTTGACTTTGCCTTGCAAAGAAAGAGCAAAAAACCTAATACTGACATCTTCTTCATCAACTTTAAAAAGATCAAGAAAAGACTCAAAATTCAATACATGTCTCTTAGCAGTGATGTTGTCACGTTCATTGTCAAATCTTGGTAGATATAGATCATGATTTTTAGGGAAAGCATGGGATATAGGAGGTGTTAGCACCCAGGTTGTTCCCTATGACTCCCAAGGGAATACGGTCAGGGTAACTACTAACCAATCTTTGGACTACAGCTTCTAGCCCAGCTGTAACCAGAGAGGGCTCTCTCTGTAAGGTTTGTCACTATTTTAATGGAGTTTTAGGCTAGTTATGAAGTAAAGGTTTGTTTGTTTTTTGTGTGTGTGGTTGGGAGGATGTTTTCTGATAATTTTGAAGTGTTCTCTGTAGATGAATTAATCCATTGGGCAATGGGGTCTATAGCTGGTGCTTCCTTGAGATCCTGGTTTAGTGCAGCGGGAATTACAGGGCCTCTATATATCTCATAAAACAAACTGTAAATTGTGAGGGTGAAGTGTGAATCAACTAGGGAAGAGAAGCTAAGAATTCTTCAATGAGCTGGAATGTGAGAAAGGGACCTATTACTTAGGAGCATTACCTGAATTCCTGAAACAATAGATCACTGTGATGATATAGTGTGAAAGGTAGCATTTAAGAATTACACTTTCATTACCATAACTGAAGAAAACATTTGTAATAGCTTAGATTGAGTTCAGGGTAATCTGTGATTAAATCCTGAGACTATTCTTTTTCCTTGCTATTTAGATATTTGATATATGGAAAACATGAGTGATATATGAAAGATAACAAACATATAACAGAGAGTAACAAGAAAACTTATTGAATCATGAAACACGCAGGAATCCTGCAATATTCAGGCATACACCAGCAAGACATCAAGAGACACAACGCTTTGGAAATCCCATCATCCTTTGTATTAGTTGTCTGAAGATTTACAATAGAGGAGTAACAGAATAGATATCAAAAGATTTCTTACATCCAGAGTCCAACCCCTGCTAACAAATGCGAGGGGGAATATATATAAGTATATTACAAAATATCTCAGGCATTGAGTCATCTGAGAGGGAAAATATCTTCTTTTACTCGTACAGGGCTTATAGATGAGAAGTTATTAAAATCTTAAATGAATTATAAAGGCTCTTAACTCCTGTCAGAGCAATTTTGACCTTTTGGGGCTCACGGAGTCGGTTGAGCGCTTTGACATAACTGCTGAATGACGTGTCTTTGCAGCTGTAACTTCCTGTGTCTTCTCGGCCCTATCACCTGTGACTACTGATGCTGTTGTTATGGCCGAGTACCTATGCTGAGTTGGCTCAGCCTCTGTCTTCATACCTGTTGATGTGTCTTTGTGCTGCTGTGTATGAGATTCAAAATATTTTCAAAGGCAAAATCACAATTACTGACTTTGGTTTAACAGTAATCGTATCAACTCTTCCCATGTATCTGATGGAGGCAATTGATGTTTCAAAATTGACCCCATGGTCTCATCAGCCTCTGTATATTTATAAAAATGAGGGGGCTCATCAAATAAATGTGCTTTTTCATTCCTAATAAAAAATAGATTATCTACTCTATCAAAAAGAATCTGCCCTGTTACTGGGCCTGCTTCTGATGATGCACTAGATGCCTCTGAAATCTGTGTTGCTGCAAAATTGCTTACTCTCTTGGCATAATTCTCATGGGAGAGTAATTTTCCTGATGGATCCAATGGGCTAGGGAGCCCCCTGTTCTGCAAAGCCATAAACCTGTTCTGAAATTTATTAATATCAACTTGCATGTCCTGGGTTCTTCTTTCCAGGGTCTGAATCAGGTTTCTCAATGTCAGGACTCTTCTGATTAGGGAGATGGTCTCTGTCCTGTTTCCAATACCGATTCTTATCAGCTGGGAGCTTGTCCTGTAGTTCAGCACGTCTATCATCCTAGTGGCAATCTCAGGCATGCTGCCTAGAGATGCCCTTGCCCTCTGCATTTCTTTGCGTGCTCTTCCAATGAGTGCTATTTGCTCATATATGCCTCAATGTACTCCCATTGGTCTGTTATAGACTGGCCAATGTTTGCCCCAGATGACCCTCTTAAGCTCTGATGTGACTTTATCCAGTGTGAGCTCTTTTTCGCTCAGAATCTCTTCTTGAGGGCCTTTACCTCCCTCTCTCTTTCTGCCACATTTTGTTTGATTTATCATATTTTTCATTTATTTTTGCCAGATTGTCCTGGGCTTGGCTCAGCGCAGACATCTGGGACTCTAGTACCTGTATTTCTTTCCTCAGCTTCTGCATGTCCAGGCTTTCAGCCTGCTCTATTATTGGTGCTGAGGTAGTTGGTGCTGAAGTGTCTGGGGCTTCTTGCTGCACTTGTTGGCTGGGAGGAGTAGTGTCTTGAGGGGTTTCCTCAAGGTTTATTGTTTCTGGAGGTGGCTGTGAAGTTTTCCCTGCCTCCTTCTGTTGCAATGCTACTTCCAATGTGGCCTCTGACTCCCGCAGCTTTTCTTGCGTTTGAATGAGCTCCTTGTATAATGTCATTAGTAGGGAAGCTGCATCCTTTTCTTGCCTCTGCTGGGCAGCCTCTTCTGTTTGTGGGTGAAGAGTTGGTGGGATTTTTAATTTTTTTTTCATTTCTGCCATATCAGCATCCCTTAGCCTGAGGACTTCTTGCACTGCTTTGACATCTTTGGGATCATGCCCAAACTCTACTATGATTTCTTCCAGTGCTCTGATCCTGTTATCCTTAGCTTGAGAGGAAGCCATTTCCAACTCAAGCTGTGTAGCAGTATTGTTCAGGCTATTTTGCAGCCTGTAGTTAACCAAGGTCTTGTCAGCCAAGGTGGCATAAACCATCTCACCCGTCTGTTTATGGAGCTCAATCTGATCCATTGGGTGGATGTCTTTCGATAGGACCTCCAGATTGGTCCTGATGTAGTTTGCAGCTAATTGTGGCTGCTGCACTGTTGGTGTGAAATGGCTCGTGACCATTTTCCCCTCCTGTGTATCAAAGGCGGACATGAGCCTTTGTTGGTTTGTAGGAGCCATGTTCAGCAGGTGGTTGTAGAGTTGAATCTTTAGTGGTTCACTCCTTCTCTTAATATCTTTGAACTGCTGTTTGATACTTGTTTCTCCTCCCTTCCTCTGCCCTGAGGAGCTCACTTCTCCTAATGCTTCCTTGTTTTGCTCCTGTTGCAAGGAGCTGGCTGAAGCCTCCATGCTTGGCATTTCCTCATCTGAGAAAGGATTTAACCTCTGTCTTTTCTGTGGTGATCAGGTGAGGGGAGTTTCCCTTTCTCTTTTTCTGCTTTCATCCTCCCTTTGAGGGGTCTGGAGGATGGATGAGTCAATCCTCGAATCCTGCCTTGGTGGTGCCATTTGCATTGGCTGTTCTTTGGTGGCCATTGGGGCCTGTGTTGTTTGTTTCTCCTGATCCTGTTGGTCCTTTTGCTGTTGTTCCTGTTGGGGTTGCTGATCTTGAACCTGTTGGTCCTGTGGCTCTTCCATCACCTTTTCTTTGCCCTTTCTCTGCTCTTGGTCTGTGGTTTGCGCTACCCCTTGATGTGTTGTAGAAGATGAAGCAGCTGCTCCTTCTTGAGGCTTTGGCAGAGTAAGTACCTGAGAAGGAGATTCTAAGTCAACCATTTTCAACAAATGCCTTCTAGCTATTTCAACTAGTTCTTCCTGAGTGATTGGCTCTTCCAGTGTGTTTCTTCTCCATTTTGGTTGGTTGGCATGTCTCTGAATGTGGAGCATGCTCACATGCTCATAGCTGGAGAGCTTGTATTTCTGCCTTCTCAAGGATATGGAATTGTTAGGGTCATAGGGCTTCCAAAGGAAGCTTTGTTTTAGGCTAAGGCCTTCTAGTCTCCTGTCGGCATCTTTCCAGCCTTCTCTTTTGTTTAAGACAAAGTGGCCCAGTTGATTTCTTATTTTAAGCTGTGCCTTCTTGCCCCTGCCTACAAAGTGCACCATATCAGTATTGCCAAATTGCCTGAAATATTCTAAGGCAAATAGCCTCATAGGCACATACCTGGGCAATCTGTAAGGGCACAACTCACACCCATATATTCTGATCACAGTATGGTGTTGGTAAAAGTACCAATCCCCTATGCTGTATGCACTGGATAGCTGCAGAATCCTCTGCATCTCATTAGTCAGTCTTGGAGGGGGTGAGGTTCAGAATAGAGACATGGCTGGATGGATGAAGAGGTCTATGAACTCAGAGTATGTGTATGGAGAATATGTGAGGAGGTGGGGGACTGAGGTCCAGTACACCACTGACCTTGGATTGCCTGCTACATCAGTTCTCTTGATCTCAAAGGAGAACTTCTCATGTTGGTAGTACAGGATGAGGTGATAAATGTATGAGGTGTATCTGAACACCTTCTCTCTGGACAAGTGTAAAAATTGCTCATGTATCTTGTCTGAGATGTAT